>PVIA01010598.1:0-50564 GCA_004024845.1 Tonatia bakeri
TGACGAGGAAGGACAAATCCAGGAAGAGGCCACATCTCTCCATCCCTGGCTGTTGTTGATGAATGTTAGAAGAGTGGGGGCTACGAGGGGCCAGCCGGCCTGAGAAAGCTTCCTGAGGACAGAGGGTCAGCTTTTTTGAGGACAGGGTGGACCTGCCAGGTCCTGGGAAGACCTATCCCAGGAATACCACCCAGTGCCTTGTTTTGTATACCTCGCAGGTCTTTCCACACATCCTCCCATTAGTGTGTTAATCTTGAGAACAACCCCATGAGGCTGGCAAGTCTCTGTTCCCAGAGACCATGGCAAGAGTGTGATTGTGGGCAGGTCAGCAAGCAGAGGCCACTGAGGGTTTACTGTCAGAGTAACCTTGGCAATATAGCCTGAGGTCGCAGAGAGACTGTGCAGGGCTGGCCTGGGCTCCCTGGTCTCCCGTTTTCTCATCTAGTTCTGCTTCCCAGTGCTGCCACCTGCCAGATTCACTCGTCTCCTGTGCTGAGGAAGTTCCTGCTCTCTCACCAGAAATCCCAATAAAAGCTTGAGGTCTCATCTTCGACCACAATGTTGGTGGGTGACTGCTCTGCGTTTTCCATACTTGAAATGGAATGTGCTTGAAGATGGAGATTTTTAAAACAATATATTTTATTGATTATGCTATTACAGTTGTCCCATTTTCCCTCTTCACTCCCCTCCACCCTGCACACCCCCTCCCACCCACATTCCCCCCCTTTAGTTCATGTCCATGTGTCATACTTATAACTTCTTTGACTTCTACATTTCCCATATTATTCTTGCCCTCCTTCTGTCTATTTTCTACCTACCATCTATGCTACTTATTCTCTGTACCTTTTCCCCCTCTCTCCTCCTCTCACTCCCCTGTTGCCAACCCTCCATGTGATCTCCATTTCTGTGATTCTGTTCCTGTTCTAGTTGTTTGCTTAGTTTGTTTTTGTTTTAGGTGTGGTTGTTAATAATTATGAATTTGCTGTCATTTTACTGTACATATTTTTTATTTTCTTTTCCTTAGATAAATCCCTTTCACATTTCATATAATAAGGGTTTGGTGATGATGAACTCCTTTAACTTGATCTTATCTGAGAAGCACTTTATCTGCCCTTCCATTCTAAATGGAAGCTTTGCTGGATAGAACAATCTTGGATGTAGGTCCTTGCCTTTCATGACTTGGAATACTTCTTTCCAGCCCCTTCTTGCCTGCAAGGTCTCTTTTGAGAAATCAGCTGACAGTCTGATGGGAACTCCTTTGTAGGTAACTGTCTCCTTATCTCTTGCTGTTTCTAGGATTCTCTCCTTCATTTTTACCTTGGGTAGTGTAATTATGATGTACCTTGGTGTGTGCTCCCTTGAGTCCAACTTCTTCGGGACTCTGTGAGCTTCCTGGACTTCCTGGAAGTCTATTTCCTTTGCCAGATTGGGGAAGTTCTCCTTTATTATTTGTTCAAATAACTTTTCCACTTGTTGGTCTTCCTCTTTCCCTTTTGGTACCCCTATGATTCAAATGTTGGAACATTTAGAGATGTCCTGGAGGTTCCTAAGCCTCTCCTCATTTTTTAAAATTCTTGTTTCTTCGTTCTTTTCTGATTGGATGTGTCTTTCTTCCTTCTGGTTCACACTGTTGATTTGAGTCCCAGTTTCCTTCCCATCACTGTTGGTTCCCTGTATGTTTTCCTTTATTTCACCTAGCATAGCCTTCATATTTTCATCTAATTTGTGATCAAATTCAACCAATTCTGTAGTGTTTTAAACTGTGCATCTGATGGGCTGGCTACCTCTTCGTCACTTAGTTGTATTTTTTCTGAAGCTTTGATCTGTTCTTTCATTTGGGCCATATTTTTGTCTCGGTGCACCTGTTACATATGAAGGGCTGAGCCTTAGGTGTTCACCAGGGCGGGGTAACCCACATTACTGGGTTGTGGCACTATATGTGGGGGGTGGGGTCAGAGAGGGAACAATGGTGCTTGCTCTGCTCTCTGCCAGATTTCAGTCACTTCCCCTGCTTCCCACAAGCAAATTGGGCCCTTCTGGTGCTGATTCCCATGTGGGCGAGCTTGTGTATGTTCTAGGACCCTGTGGGTCCCTCAACAGACTCTTGTGTGGGGTTGGGAGTTTCTCCTGCTGGTGCCTCAACCTCCACAGGTGTTTTAAATCAGTGGTTTGAGGCTTTATTTCCAGGCACTGAGACCCTGGGTTGTGAGGACCATGCCGCTCCCCAGTTTCACCTGGTTTAACTGCATGCAAATGTGGGACTGCCCGGTCGGCCAGCCACTGCCTTGCCATGAGCCCTCTCCCCACAGCTGCCCAACTCCACCCCTCCTACCGGTCTGGATGAATGTGTCTTCTTTAACTCTTTGGTTGTTGGCCTTCCATACAGTTTGATTTTCTGTCAGTTCTGGTTGTTTTTTGTTTTTAAATTGTTGTTGTCCTTCTTTTGGTTGTGTGAGGAGGCACAGTGTGTCTACCTATGCTTCCATCTTGTCCGGAAGTTCCCATTTGAAGATGGAGATCTTGACATTTTATTTTTCCTTGGTAGGTTTGCTTTAAAATAAAGGCATAGAAAAAAGACATGGACTCTCTGAAAGGGAACTGGGTCCTAAAGTGTGGTGAGATTTGTTTGTGAACACGAATGTCCTTAATCTTTGAGGCATTTGAGCTTCATGGGCACACACTGTCCTTTTGCTAGGAGCCCTTTCCTGTGCTCGCCCCCTGGCTGGGGGCCAATTTAGTTTGCACGTTATTTCCTGTGTGAAGACTTCCCAAGCCCAGAGTTGACACTCCACAGTCCTCTCAGCATCCCTGGGGAAGCCTCTTCTGGAACCTGACGCCTGCTTCCCTCAAAGGTCCTGGTTCCTCAATGGCATGGCTCTGCTCTCTTGGCTCTTGCACCCAGCTCTTAGCACGTGTCTGGCATGTGGGAGGGGCTCATGAGTGGTTGTTGGAAAATGAGTGGATCCCTGCTGAGTGTCAGCCAGGCCAGATGTGTGGAAGTTGGATTTCAGTGGGCAGAGCTTAGAAAGACCCATGGGAGGCCAGTATACTTGTGGATACCTTGGCTAAAATGGTATACAACGTGAGTGTGTGCTAAGTATCTTAAAAAGTTGGATACAGGCTAAGAGCTATGTTAAGGCTGGCATCTTAAAATTCACATGAAGTCCAATCTTTTTCCTTTTATCTCATTCTTTTGCCTTTTTATGTTTTCCCAACATTGTAATATAATATTTTTGTGTTCTTATGTGTAGCGGGGTGAAATGCTGGAGTTACCGTAAGTACCCTAGGCCTGTGACATCTATTCCTCGAATTGACCTTGCCCTGCTTCTGTGTGGAGCCGCACTCGTGGGTGTGGACACGGGCACTGTCCTCATACGCTGGCAGTCCAGGCTGGGCATTAACTCTTGCAGGGGGTCTTCCCCAGGATTCCTTCACCTTGGCCATCTCTTCAACTTCTTATTTTTTGACTAGGAATGTAAAATTAAGTCTGCTGTGTCCTTATGGCTGGCAGTGATGTCCGTGAGCTGGAAACTGGCCTGCTTGCGGCTAGAGCCTTCTCTGGTCGTCCTTATCTGGGACGTTTCCTGAGCACTCCGCATGGGCTCAGCGTTCTGTTTCTTGTCTCAGGGACTCATAGACAAAGCAGACAGCGATCCTGCTGTCCCTGGCTCTGGGCTGCCCCTCTGAAATCCAAAGTGAACTTAAAAATAGTTGGGTATTTTTGTCCACCTACATGGCTACCACATGTGCTGTTGGGGTTCTGACCTCAGCTGGATCTGAGCCTGCTTGGCAGCCTTTGGGAGTCATAAGAGAAGCACTCCAGTGGACGCGGGAGGGTGGAAGGGGCAGGGGAGAGCAACGGGGAAAATTGGGACAACTGTAATAGAGCAACAGTGAAATAAAAAAAAGAAAAACACAGATGGGAAGGAGATCTATTTATTTGTACTGTTTAAAACTTCTACCATATGCGTATTTAACTATTAAAGAACAGTAGAGCTGATATTAACATGTTTTATGGGTCCCCAAATTCTTACATTGAAGTCCTAACCCCCCAGCACCTGTGAATGTGTCCTTGTCTGGAAATAGAGTCACTGTAGATGGTCAAGTTAAGATGAGGTCATCAGAGTGAGCACGAATCCCGTCTGGACCCACAGAGGAGCAGTGCCACGAGAAGGTCAGAGTTACCGACCACAGACCAAGAAGCTCCCGGAAGTTGGGAGGGGCTGGAACCCACCCTTCCCTACTGCCTTCAGAGGGAGCACGACCCTGCACACAGCTTGATTTCAGACTCGAAACCTCCAGAACTGTGAGACAGTTCATTTCTGTTGTTTAAACCATTCAGTCTGTGGTGCTTTATGTACAGTATAGTGGTGAAGATCTCAGGCTCTGGTGTTAGGTTGTTTGGGTTCAAATCCCTATCTCAGTGTACTGAGCTATGTGACCTTAGTTATTTAACTACTATTTTCATAATTTTATTTTATTTTTATATTTTACTTATTTATAGAGAGAGGGGAAGGGAGGGAGAGAGGGAGACACACATCAATGTGCGGTTGCCTGTCATGTGACCCCTACTGGGGACCTGGCCTGCAACCCAGGCATGTGCCCTGACTGGGAATTCAACCGGCGACCCTTTGGTTTGCAGCCTGAGCTCAATCTACTGAGCTACACCAGCCAAAGCTACTTTCGTAATTTTAAAAGTAGATTTAGCAGTAGTTACTATTTTAGGATTTTAGGGGGATTAAATGAGAGCATAAGCAAAATACTTAGCAGGGAGCCTGGTATGTAGTAAACACTCAAAAACATGGATGTTAGTGACTTAGTTTTGGTATGCAAACTTACTTAAAGCTTAATTGTCAAAAGTAAACATACAAAGCAAAGACAAACATCCTAGCAAGGCTTTGGGAGCTTCTTGAGAACAGGTGAAATGTCTTTACGGTGAATGACATTTGAAGATGTTCAGAAAGGACTGAATAAACAAAGTTCTTTGGCCATAAGGTGTTTCCCAGTTTGCAGACTGGCATGTCCATTAAAATGAATGGCTCAGTCTTCTCTCATACCAAGAACACGTTAAGGAAAATCAATTCAGTTCAATGTAAACTCTTGGAAGCAGGTCTCTTAGCAACAGGTAAACTGGGCTTGTCCTGAATGACTTTGAAACAGCAAAATCCAGCAGCAGGTGTTTTGAGACAATCAGACCTTGAGAACTTGGTTTGGATGAGTTTGAGACAGGATATGAGAGACCTTGGCCTGGGCCTGGCACATCTGGGAGGTGCTTCATCAGACCCCTTGCCCTTCCCTGTAAAGCTTTGTTCCTCCAGTGAATCTGAGGTCATTTGGCAATTCCCATGGGGTATGGAGAGGTCCTAATGGTGTGGCTTTAGAATCCAGGCGCCCACCTCTGTGGAAGGCTGTTTCCTCACTTAGACCATAACTTGTGGTCTGGGTGTGGGTGTGTCTGCCTCTCTGTCAGCTCAGGTCACTAGCAGAGGGGTGGGGAGGGTGGGAACATGGCCCAGAGGTCCTGTCCCCAGATCGGAGAGGCTGTCTGCAGATATTTAGGGAGACGGACGGCCTCCAGAAGAGGCTGAGGATGTCTCTGACTGAGAGGAGGGGGACTCGTTAAGAGAGGACAGGAGAAGATATTACGAAGGGAGGCTTGTCCCTTCCCCGTTTGGTAAAGACTTTATGATAGAGATAGTAAGCAAGGGAGGCAGGGGCATGGAAGGAGGGCAGGTCCGCACAGCAGTGGCCTGTGGGAAGCAAATCAACAAGTCTCCCGGCCCCTTTGGCTCTCCTCGGAGGAGGAGAAAGTGTGAAAGGAGAGAGAAAGCGGGGTGGGGCTGTGCAGGGTCATTTGCTGTCTTGAGCCTGTAATGCATTGTCTCTGAAGAAGTGAAAACTTCCTGCTGAAGACCTCACGGTCAGTGTGCTTCCGTGGACTGCCTGTCTGCATTTGAGCAAAGAGGGAGGGACTATTTGAGCAAAGGCAGTACCCTGTACACGGATTCCTGGGAAGAGCATGTGATAGGGCACCTCTCAAAAGTGATACGGCTGCATGGTACGGGGTGGGGGGAAATGAGAGACAATGCTAAGCATCTTCAGGGTGGTCAGAGCCTTGTAGAGGGTGGGCAGCCCCAGTTCCCACCTGGAGTCAGAATCCCCACCTTCCCCACTCTGACCAAGCTCTCCAGTGCCATGGAGAATTCACTGCTTTGTAAAATTCTATGAATTTGGATTTTCCCACAAGATGTTCCAGTGAACCCAGCACACACTGTCTCCTCCTCGGGGGGGGAAACACACCGTGTGTTAGTGTATCAAAGACTCCCTGACGTCATGTGCAGATAAAACCTACTGTATTTTTGGACTATAAGACACATTTTTTTAACCACATTTTTTGCTTCAAATTTTTTTCCTCCTCTAAAACCTAGGTGTACCTGGGGTGCACACTGTAAGGTGCACCTAGGTTTTAGAGGAGGAAAATAGGGGAAAAATGTTGAAGCAAAAAATTTGGTAAAAAAGTGCATCTTATAGTGCAAAAAATATGGTATTTGACTTCGTTTAGCCCTCATTTCCTGCCCCCACCCTTTTTTTGTGATAACATCCATTAACATAATGAATCTGTTAGCCAGCAAATGCCCCACTGATGGTTAGAAAAGACTTGTGTATATATTCTTATTTTTTAATCCTCACTTGAGGACATGTTTATTGATTGAGGGAGAGAGAGAGAGATCAATGTGAGAGAGAAACATGGACCAGTTGCCTCCTGCGTGTCTCCCACCTGGAGACTGAACCCACAACCTAGGTGTGTGTCCTGACTGGGGGTCAGACCCGCATCCTTTTGGTGTACGGGACGACACTCCAACCAAGCAAGCCACCAGCCAGGGTACGGTGTATATATCATTGTCCAGTCCTTCATGCACTTGAAAGCCATTGGCGTGTGTGTCTGTCTGTGTGCCCAGCCCCTCCCTGCGGCCCCTCCCCTGCTTCTTCGGCCATCTCACAGGCTCCATCTTTGGGTCTCCTCACCGCTCGGTCGCTCTTGTGGGAGACTTCCAGGTGGCCTCTGTCCATCTGGAGGCACTGCCCCAGGTGTGATCCGCTGGGGGCTGACCGGGGCAGGGTTGTCCTCCTTTTCTATGGACGCCGACCAGGAATCCGAGTTCCCTTTTTAAATGGCAGCACTGCGGAGGTGAGGCTGTTGTCAGCACAGACAAAGGAAACAAGGCGGCAGTAGTGATGGCCGAGCTGGGGAACTTACAGGGGCCTGTGTTTTCTCCACTCTCTTTCAGGTCATCTTTGCTTTGAACCAGACCCTCCTGCAGCAGGAGAGCCTGCGAACAGGCAGCCTTCAGGTCCCCTACACGACTGAGGACCTCATCAAACAGTATAACTGCGGGGACCTCCGCTCCATCATCTTCAGGCACGACAGCTCCCAGGTGAGGGCCCTGGTCCTCTGCCCAGCTCATTTAGGAACAAGAATAAAGACAGTACCTACTGATCCCTGGACATCCTGTGTTCAAAGGATTAGGGCCATGAAGGCCTCTAAAAATAAAATTGGTCAGAGTTCGATGTTGAATGAGATGCTGCAGCCAACAAAAGCATGCTTTATGAAACTTAGGAACTGACAGGGGCATTAATTCCAGGATCCCAGTCAAAGGACGAAGCTTCGAGGGATTCAGCAGCAGGCTTGGTGGCCTAGGCGGCGGGCAGCCTGAACCAGCCTCCAGAGGGAAGGCAGCTCGGTCTGAGAGCCTCCTGGCTGATGTAGGTGACACTGTCGAGAAATGATGGAGCAAAACTTTTGTGGCTTCCAGGAACATGTGAGCATGGTGCAACTGAGGTGCCCGTGGTGCTCTTACAGGGGTGGCACCCCGAGGCTGGGAAGGCTCCCAGCATTTCCAGACACAAGCTCCATCCTGCAGAACTGCAGGGTGTGGCCGAGCTGTGCAGGGAATGTTCACGCAGGGTAGGCTTCACTGGTGGGCTGTCATGGGGAAGGGAGCAGGTGGCCAGGGTTCGGAGGATTGCATCCTCCCTGCAGGGCCAAGGTGGACAACTATTTGTTAGGCTTTTATGAACAAAGTTTCCACGGGGCCCCCAACTAAGGTTGTGTGAAAGTGGCAAATGCCAGCTAAGCTTCTGAGGTAGGGGGAATGTGTTGCCTCCACCCACCAGGACCAATGTCCTCACGCAGGAGGACAATGGGGAAAGAGAGGAAGGGGCTGGTGGGTGTAAGTGATGCTGTCTAGGTCTGGGGACCCTGTCATAAGAAAAAGTGAGTGACTGTAAGAGGTGAAAAGGAATGGCAGCACTGAGGAGAGGGACAGCAGAGGCTGAATCCAGTGTCACCCCACAGGTGTCAAAGGACAGAATGAGCTTTCCAGAGAGTCTAGACTGGGAGGAGGAACACCAAGACAAAGCAAGCAAGAGGAAAAGGAAAACAAGAATTACACTCAAGAAGGAATAGCAGAGTTTGTGGTGGTGATAATTCTCACTCGTGCTCTTGGTGGGGGTGGGGCAAGTGGGGAGAAAGGTCAAGGTCAATTGGGAAATTAAAATTTGAAGCAATAGAAAAGTTAACATGAGTGGGGGATTTGGAGGTTATGTTGGCAAATTGTAAGGCTGATGGAGCAGTTAGGGGACAGATGTCTTATACCTTTCTTTCCTGTGGCTCCTCCATTCCTGTCCTGCTCAGGGCCCTGCATGTGGCATGAGATAAGGGGAGTGTGCCTGCCATTGTGGAATGAGGGCCGGGCAGGCCAGGGCTGAGCAGTGCAGGGGGAGGCCCTGTCTGGTGTTTAGAAGGTGAGCGGAATGGCAGTGGGACGCCTCCCTGCACATTCTGGGTGCCTGTGTGGGCAGCTAGTACCAGGGGAATGCTCTGTGGAAGTGAAGAGATTTTGGGAAATGGACAGGAGGATCTGACATAAATGATATAATTGAAAAGAAGGTGATAAAGGAGGCGAAAAGAATTTTAATTTGAAAACAAAAAAATATTATTTTAAAGGAATAGCAAAAGAAGATCTGTTATCCATAGAATGGAAACTGGTGGCTGTGTTACAGAGTGTGAGGACTTGGGGGAGGTCTTTGAGAGGCTACTGGAAAGAGGAGAAGCAGGCAGGGTAGGTATCCTATTCAATATTTGACTAAGCTGGACTTCCAGCCAAGATGGAGGCATAGGCAGTCGCATTGTGCCTCCTTGCGCAACCAAAACTAAGGACAAAAAAATTTGAGAAACAAGAAACAATCAGAACAAAGAGAAATGAACTGAACGGAAGTCACACTACCGTACATCCAGACCGGTAAGGAGGGGTGGAGTCCAAGGCCTGCAGAGTCGGGTCCCTGGGGGAAGAAACGCTGGCTGGCAGATGCAGGCGCGCAGGGTGCAGACGGCAGCGGATGGACCGGTGGCAGACCCTGGGTGCGGGAGGCGACTAGCAGACCCAGTGAGGCGCACAAGGCAGCTGGCCATCCGCAGGACACATTCGTGCGCAGATAAACTAAGCGAAAATGGGCAGCAACATGGATCGCGCGGCCCCGGGACCCAGTGCCGCTGGGTTTCAAAGCTTAAGAGCACCCACTGGGGGCTGAGGCTGGGAGATTCTCTCAGCCTCACAGGAGACTTCTTGGGGAAACCCACAGAGTCCGAGAAAGTGCACAAGCCCACCTGCCCGGGAGCCAGCACCGGAAGGGCCCAATTTGCTTATGGGAGACAGTGGAGGGGACGCAAGTCCTGGAGAGAGTGGAGCAGGCGCCATTGTTCCCTCTCAGACCCCGCCCCCACATCCAACGTCACAACCCAGTGACTGGGGTGCCCTGCCCTGGTGAACACCTAAGGCTCCGCTGCCCATACGTAACGGCCGCAAACAAACCAAAGGAAAATAAAAAATAAAAAAGATGGCTCAAACAGAATTGATAGCCCCAGAGCCAATTTTTTAAAGTGACCAAGAGATAGCTGACCTATCAGATGCACAGTTCAAAGCACTGGTGATCAGGATGCTCACAGAATTGGTTGACTTTGGACATAAATTAGATGGACAAATACAGGCTACGATAAGAGAAATGAAGGAAAATTCACAGGGAACCAATAGTGAGGGGAAGAAAACTGGGACTCAAATCAATGGAGTGGACCAGAAGGAAGAAAGGAACAACCAAACAAAAAAGAATGAAGAAACAAGAATTCAAAAAAATGAGGAGAGGCTTGGGGACCTCCAGGACACCTTTAAACATTCCAACATCCGAATTATAGGGGTACCAGAAGGGGAAGAGGAAGAGCAACAAATTGAGAACTTATTTAAACAGATAATAAAGGAGAACTTCCCCAATCTGGCAAAGGAAATAGACTTCCAGGAAGTCCAGGAAGCTCAGAGAGTCCCAAAGAAGTTGGACCCAAGGAGGAACACGCCAAGGCACATCATAATTACATTAGCCAAGGTAAAAATGAAGTAGAGAATCCTAGAAGCAGCAAGAGACAAGGAGACAGTAACCTACAAACTGAGTTCCCATCAGACTGTCAGCTGATTTCTCAAAAGAGACCTTGCAGGCAAGAAGGGGCTGGAAAGAAGTATTCCAAGTCATGAAAGGCAAGGACCTACATCTTAGATTGCTCTATCCAGCAAAGCTTTCATTTAGAATGGAAGGGCAGATAAAGTGCTTCTCAGATAAGGTCAAGTTCAAGGAGTTCATCATCACCAAGTCCTTATTTTATGAAATGTTAAAGGGACTTACCTAAGAAAAAGAAGATTGAAAATATGAACAGTAAAAAAATAGTCATCAAGTGGAGGGTTAGCAACAGGGAAGTGGGAGGAGGAGGGAGGGGGAAAAGATATAGAGAACAAGTAGCATAGACAATAGGTAGAAAATAGACAGGGGGAGGGCAAGAATAGTATGGGAAATGCAGAAGCTAAAGAACTTATGACACATGGACATGAACTAAAGGGGGGAATGTGGGTGGGAGGGGGCCAGGGTGGAGGGGAATGAAGGGGGAAAATGGGACAAATGTAATAGCATAATCAATAAAATAAAGAATTAAAAAAATATTTGACTAAGCTAATGGTTAACCTTGTTCCATCCCTGGGTGGAGGACAGCATGTGCCCAGGAGAAGGGCTGAGGGTGCTGAGGGTTGGGAAACCAGAGAGCCAACCGGGTGAGGAGAGAACGCAATGTGTCAGCCTCACCTATGGCCACTGCGTTGCAAGCACCACCCCCGATTGCCACTTTTTTGGTGTAATAACACTCTGTTAGCCAACGTGCTGGAACTGGCTAACATGTGTGCCAGAGTTAGGTGAGCTATTTGCCAGGAGGGCAAAGAACATTAGAGAAAGCAAGAGGGAGAAATAGGAATTGGAGAAATAATGAAAATTTAAATGTATGGAAGTTATGAAACAGCTGAGTGTTTATAGAAATTCCATGTATTTGGTAGTAGAATCATAATTACTGATTCTAAAATAGTAACTATGTAAAATTATTTTTACTAAAAAAAGCATGTATAAACTAAACAAGCGAAAAGTATGGATAGTTTATACAAAGATATGGCCTCCTTATATAAACACATGGCATCAAAGAGAATCATTTAAATGGAACAGAAGTACTGCTTTAAATAGCCGAATAGTTCCTTCACTGCACTTAATTTAATATTTTTCACTTGGGTTCCAGAGAGTGAAATTACAGTTTGAAACGTAGCAGGTGGGAGACTCTGAGAACGGTGTGCTCTCCTTTTCCTCCTGCTTGCCGGCATCTTGACCGTCTAGACGTGGTGATGGGATGCTCGAATTGAGCCATATCGTTCATAACTCTGTGGCCCTTAATTTCTTTTCTTTAATTTGGTGGAGGTTCCCAATTTCATTAATGCCACACTGCCGCCTCAGGAATGCATCACAGCTCAGGAGGTCGACAGCTATTTCCGCCAGGAGCTCATCTACAAGCGGAACAGGAGGATTGGGAAGCGGGTGAAGGCGCTTTTGGAGGAGTTCCCCGACAAAGGCTTTTTCTTTGCCTTTGGAGCTGGTGAGTTGCAGGTTACCATGGACTAGACCCTGCCTCTGGTGCTCGCCCCCGAAGGGGATGCCGAGGTGGGCACCTGGGAGGAGGTGAGAGGAATGACACCTTTGACTTTTTGCTGGAGCTAAGTGGCTCCTGCTGGAGCCTGAGTATCCAGCATGTGGAACCGTTGCTGGGTGGGCTGGTGCATGTGACACCACCTGGGCTCCCAATACACTTTCCAGCTGGAAGGCATTTCTTTCTCTTCTAAATTTTATCTATCTTCTCTCTTCTACCTGACTGTGAGCCTCCCAAGTGTAAGGCCTGGGGCTGACACTTCAGCTATTACTATATTTAAAAAAAAAGGTTTTATTTATTTAGTTTTAGAGAGAGGGGAAAGGAAGGAGAAAGAGAGGGAAAGAAACACTGATGTGAGAGAGAAACATTGACTGGTTGCCTCTTGCATGCCCTGAACTGGGGACCTGGCCCATAACCCAGGCATGTGTCCTGACTGGGAATCGAACTGGCAACCTTTCAGTTCGTAGACTGGCACTCAGTCCACTGAGTCATACCAGCTAGGGCTACTTCTGCTATTACTATTAACTATTACTAACTGTGTACATGCAAACAGACTGGGAAAATTATTGTCTTTTGTGGTTTTTTTGAAATAATTCTCTCTTCTTGAGTGATTCTATCACAGTTTTGTAGCCTCTGGGATTCGGGACAGAAACGCCAGATGCTGGCTGTGTGCAGCAGGACAGCAGGAGCGTTTGCTGACCTAGGCTTTCTCTTTTCAATTCTTTTTTTTTTTTTTTAAAGATTTTATTTATTTATATTTTTAGAGAGGGAAGGGAGGGAGAAAGAGAGAGAGAGAGAAACATCAATGTGTGGTTGCTGGGGTCCGTGGCCTGCAACCCAGGTATGTCCCCTGACTGGGAATCGAACCTACGATGCCTGGTTCGCAGCCCATGTTCAATCCACTGAGCTATACCAGCCAGGGCTCTTTTCAATTCTTTAATAGCCTCACGAATGTGAACAAGTCACCTCCCTAGGTGTTTTTTATTTTTTTTAACCAGTGAACTGGGGAGCTGGAGAGAAGCACTCTAGCATGGCAGAGTGAGTGATCCAACGTAACCTCCCAATCTCAACATTGTCAGCTTAATGATACCTGCTAAATCCTTCTTTTTTGGTGGGGGGCATAAAAGATAACATGCATGGGTTCCAGGGATTAGGATGCAGATATATTTGTGGGGACCATTAATCAGCCTATCACAACATTTGAAAAATCTATTAATGTAATACCCCATATTAATAGACTAAGGACAAGAACCACATGATCATCTCTGTACATGCAGGAAAAGCATTTGATAACATGCAATAGTCTTTCATCCAAGTAGGAAGAGAGAGGAACTTCATTAACCTGTTAAAGAAGTCACTATGAAATAACCACATTAATATTGTACTTAATGATTAAAGACAATGTTTTCCCCTAAGATAAGGAACAAGACAAGGATGGCTGCTGTCACCACCCCTCCTCAACATCATGCTGAAGGTTCTAGCCAGGGAAATTAGACAAGGAAAAGAAATAAAAGGTATTCGAATTGGAAAGCAGGCAGAAAATATCTTTCTTAGTTGACATGATCTTGTGTATAGATGATCCTAAGTAATCTATCAAAAAACAAAACCAACAACTGAGTTCAGGTCACAAGAGTGCAGGATACAAGGCTGATACACAACACTCAGCGGCCGTGCCGGGTGTGCGTGGTGGAACACGCCCAACGCTGGAGCGTGTGGGAGCTGGGCAGGCAAGGCCGCCCGTCACCTTCCACCCCCGCCAAACTCAACTGATCTGTCAGGAGCGTCCCTTACATCTAGCGTTAGAATAATGGGGCCCTGGGCACAGTGGAAGTTCGAAAAGTATAAGGTGCCCAGAAGAAGTTGGGAGCCACAAAGGTGGGCACTCTGAGATGACAGCAGCCTGCCCTGTGGTACTGCTGTGCCAGGTGCATTCTGGGCCAGAATGAAGCTGGCAGCAGGTTGGCTGGTGACCAGTGGGTGGGTTGGACCTGAGCAGTTTGAAAGACAGGTCTTCCGGATGGGAATCATGTCAGACGGATGGCACAGGCGACCTCTGCCACACCTGGGCTTGCCTGATTTGCAGGGCACAGCTCTGCATACTGCTACAGCCCTGCACAGAGCCACTTTGTCATGGGGATCTGGAGATAAAATTTAAAAATGAGAAATGGAGCTCACCTTTGGAGTAGGAGGAACACTGCAGTTGAACAGAGTAGTTTGGTTTCAGAATGCTGAAGCATTGCTAGGAGGGGCTGTTGATTCACTTAACAATGTTTTTTATTCCTTATTTGTTGAGAGTGTGGACTCTGGAGCCAGATCACCTGAGTTCAAGTTGCAATCTGCTTAATTTCTCTGTGCCTCTTCCTTATCTATAAAGTAGGGGTAATAATATACCTACTTTATAGGGTTGTTGGGGGGCTGTTAAGTGATGTGTAAAGCATCAAGAACAGTGCCCCACAGCTTGTAATACTTAGTAAATGTTAGAAGTTCAAAATCAAGGTGTTGTCAGGTGTGGTTTCTCCTGAGGCCTCTCTCCTTGGCTGGCAGATGGCTGCCTTCTCACTGCACCCTCCCCCACCCTTCAACACTGCCTTTCCTCATGTGCACACAGTCCTTGTGTCTCGGTGTCCGAATCTCCCCTCTTATAAGGACGCCTGTCAGATTGGATCAGGGCCCACCCTCACGGCCTCATTTTAACTTAATCACCTCATTAAAGGCTCTGTCTGCAAATATAGTTACATCTGGGTGGTTGGGTTTCAACGTATAAAGAGGGACCCCCCAAAAAACTGGAATTTATTTATAAAAAATTGTGCATTTATTCTCACATGTTTAAACTTCGGTCACCTTCAAAGTGCTTTCCATTCGATGCAGCACACCTACTGAGATGTTTTTCCCACTGCTCAAAGTAGTTTTTGAACTTGTCAATTTTGAGGTCTTTTAGTGCTTCTGCTGTTTTTTTGTTTTGTTTCACCTCTTCCACATCAGCAAAGTGTTTCCCTTTGAGGACTTTTCATCTGGGGAAACAAAAAAGAGTCTCTTGGGGTGAGATTGGGTGAATAGGGAGGTTGGGGCGTGGGGGTCACGCCGTTTTTGGTCAAAAACTGCTGAACATTCAGCATGGTGTGGGCAGGTGTGCTGGTAAATCACCCATCGTGAAATGGGCAAATGCTGTGAAAGAATCTTCAAAAATAATTCACTGGAGCCGAACACAGCCTCTCACAACAATGCCAGCTGGTACACTGATACAGATGGGTTCCTAGCACACTCACCTAGAGAGGGAAGCCAGTATTACAAGGGGCCTGACCTTCAGAAGATATTTCTGCTTTTATGGGTCCCCTCTTGTATGAATTTTGGGGGACACAGTTCAGTGCATACACACTCTGTTCCTCTCACTCCCATTCCCCTTTATCTGAGTCAGTTGCCTTTTGTCACTCTTGGGGTCATAGACTCTGCAGTTGGACCCACGAACGTAGTAGAGCCCAGACCCTTCTGCTGCAACATCACACTTGGCTCCCCAGGGTCCCAAAGACTGATCCAGAGTTCACTCTGCTTCTTAGAGCTGTGCAGCCAGGAAGGGGAGAGGCCTTTGGGCCAGCTGTCAGCCTCTCCGAAGTTTGGATGTACCTTCATTTTCTTTCCCAATTTTCAGCTGTTGAGTATTCAGCTGTCAAAATCGCATAGACTCTGGAGCCAGACTGCCTGGGTTCAGATTCTGCTCTGCCGCTTCTCAGCGTGTGAAGTCCTGAACTTACTTTATCCCAGTTTTAAAATTTACGGTGGAGGTAGTAATACCTCTAAAGTTCTGCTGGATCACAGGATAGGGTGCTGCTAGTTAGCCATTTAGGACATTAATGTGCCATAAACTTTCACCTAAAGGGACATTCTGAGCACCAAAACCTGACATGAAGGAAGTGAATCCAGGATCTACCCTTGGCCTTTAAAATATTTAAGATGCCAGTGTAAGCTTATCTGGTGATCTTTGCTGCTTTTTTCTGAAAAAGGAAAGAAGTGAAATAAAATTCAAGTTGAAGTTTCTAGCTATGGTGGCTTCTAAGTGGAGGTTTTTATTGTGCATTTATAAATGCACATAGGATGAGAGGCTAGCGTCTTGGTTGATTTATCTAGTTAGCACAGAGTTCAGAGGTGGGGGATTTGCTCCCGAGTCTCCCCTGAGCTGTGTGACTGGGGGCAGCTCATGGCACTGTTCTATCCTTATCTCTGAAATGCTGCTCATCTGAAATGCTGGCAGGGCTGCTGGGAGGCCTGATTACAGAAACTTTCTCTAGCCGCACTGGTGGGATGCAGAGAAGGGGGTTGGAAGGTTATGCCTTTGTTCTGATGTGTGTTCTGGGTCTGTTTTGTGGTCATGAGAGCTGCCACATTTCTGATCGTTTTTCTTACTGCAGGTCATTTCATGGGCAACAACACAGTGCTCGAGGTTTTGCGGCGCGAAGGCTATGAGGTAGAACATGTCCCTGCTGGACGACCCATCAACAAGTAACCTTCCTGTGCGTCTGTCCTGGTTGGGGAGCTGCTAGGGAGGCCTGAGCCCCCTGCAGGGCTGCCTGGGTGCCAGAGCAGGCTGTCTCCTGAGGGGCTCCAGAGTGCCTCAGCACGGCATGACCGGCCCCGACTCGCCCCCTGGCCTGGGAGAAGTGGCTCTGCTGTGTCTGACATGGGCTGGCTGGCTGCGCAGTGTGGGCTGCTTACACAGCAGAAATTTATTTTCTCACAGCTCTGGGGGCCAGAAGTTCCAAATCAAGGTGTTGTCAGGTTTAGTTTCTCCTGAGGCCTCTGCCCTGGCTTGCAGAGGGCTGCCTTCTCAGTTTGCCTTCACATTGCCTTTCCTCGATGAGCACACAGTCCTTGTGTCCCTGTGTCTAATTGTCTTCTTCTAAGGACACCTGTCAGACTGGATCAGGGCCCACCCTCACGGCCTCATTTTAGCTTGACCACGCCATTAAAAGCTCCGTCTACACATATAGTCACATCTGAGGAACTGGTCATTAGGGTTTCAACATGAATTTTGGGGACACAGTTCACCCCACAACATATCCTCCATTTCTTTTGCCCCCACTCCCTCCAAACCTTGGTCATCAGCAACACCCGCCCCCCTTGCCGAGACCTCAGCTGAAGTGAGAATACTCCAGGAGGAAAGTGCCTGTCCCTTCTGCTGGGGGACGGAGAAGGGTCCACCTGTCGTGACTGCAATGGCTACCCTTCTCCAGGTGCTGTCTGTCTCTTGGGAAGATCTGCCTTCACCCCAGGTCATCTCAAGCCCAGCCCTCACTGTGCCTTTTCACTCCAAAGGGGTCCCTGGCAGCCCAGTCTCAGTTTCCTTCTCACCTTGGATACACCCTGTGCTGGCCTCACCCCTACCTTTCTGCATAGCCTGCGGTCAGTGTATCACAGGGCACCTTCTCATTCACGAAAGCCCTCCCCTGAGAGTTGCCATCTTTCACCTGGACCGGGGCTCTGGCTTCCTCCACTGAAGCGGCTCTGGGATTTGTCCCTCTTCCCCACTTGCATGGCCGTCACTCTCTGGTCCACTCTTTCTCTTCCTGTGGGACTAATCTTTTGAGTGTCCCTCACTCAGAAACTTTCAGTGGTTTCTCACTGCTCTTTTTCCAAGTCCAGTTTCCTCACGCTGTCTTGGTGCACAGACTCTGCCTTTCCCAGCACAGATATGCTTCTTGCCTCAGAACGCCAGTGTCCTGGCCACTGCCTCTCCATCCTTGCTAATGCTTTCCTCCTCCTCTGAGGCGCCCTTCCTTCCTCCTTGTGATGGGGAAAATCCCGCCCCTCCTGAGTTCGGCTCTGCCTGGAGCTCAGGTCTCCACCCACCTCTCCGTCCTGTTCTCCTTCAGCTCTGGAGAGCCCAGACCTTTGTAGTTCTCTGCTTGTTTTGAGGGGACCGTGGGTTTTTTTCTCATCCATTGGACCGTGTGCTCCAAAAAGCAGGGTGGGCTGAGTCCCCAGGTTACTTCTCAGTCTGCAGCCCCAGGCTGATTGACCAGCAGGGGTTTGACACGCTGTCCTTGGCCGTGCTGGAGAAGGCCTTGCCCGTGTGTGTGTGTGTGTGTGTGTGTGTGTGTGTGTGTGTGTTGCTGGTTGTTCTAGGCTCCCTAATTCTGCTGCTAAGCCCCGATACCTGTCCCTGGAGGAAGAGAGGTGAGGAATCAACATTTGAAAAACATCTCCATGAGATTCTGAGGCACCGTGAGGCCTGAGAACAAGTGCTGTCATCACACCGGCTGCTCACATGTTGCAGGGGAAGGAAAAGAACATTTACTGATCAATTTCCAGGTGGCAGCCAGGCTCACAGAGACTCTCAGTTAATCTTCAAAACCAGTCTGTGAGGTGGGTGTTTCTTCTTTACTGATGAAGAAACTGTGAAAGGTCACATTAGAGCCAGGGTACGGTTTGGACCTCTCCACCTGCACAACCCTTCTCTTTCTGTCCTTTCTTCTCCCATGTTTTATGCTCCATTCCCTTTGTCTTTGTTCATATAGTTTCCTCTCCAGGGATTCATTCACTGCCTCTGCCTCTAATTCTATCAGAGTCTGTGAGATCCAGGGAAAATGCCACCTCTTCCTCACTCTTCCAGCCTGGGCTCACCCTCTTGCATGATCCCAAGGAACTTGGTGTGTGCTTCTGCACTAGCTATCCTGATACCCAGCACACAGCGTGTGCTTTGTTAGGGGAGCGTCTAAGACCCTTGAGTGGTGAACTTGCCTGAAGTGCTCCTAGTGTGGCCACTGGGAGCATGAAGTCTCCACAGGAGCTCCTGTTCAGGGAGGAGGAGGGGCAAGGGGGTAAGGGCCTTGAACAGGGGAAGTACCCATAGTGAAGTACTTGCTGAGGAGTACGGGGCAGGGGCTATGGAGATACCTGCTTCCTTCTTTCCCTCCTCAGCAGCCACATGCCAATCCTTGAGGATGATCTGGATCATGTGGAACCTGAATCTGTGGCAGGCTGGTATGGGTGGGGGCCGGAGGGCTGCTGATTGGTGACCTAGCTTACTCCAGGCCCTGCAGCCCTGGGTATTGGGGTAAGGCAATATCAGGAAGCCAGAGGCGAGGGCAACTGGCAGCCACTACTGTCCACCTGTTAGCAGTTTTGAATACAGAGGCAGTGCTCCTGGCTGTGAAGCTGCTGCCCTTCCCTGGGCATAGAGGTGGAAGGGATGGGGGTCCTATTTGGTGGAGGGTTTAGCTAGTAACACCCCCTTCCCAGGATAATGGATACTGTATTAGTGTGTGTGTGTCTGTGTTTTGCTGCCATAACAAATTATTATAAACTCAGTGACTTCCAACAACACAGGTTTATTGTCTTAAATTCAGGTAGCTCAGAAGGCTGACACAGTTCTCAATGGTCTGAAATCAGGGTGTTGGAGGGGCAGCCTTCCCTTCTGAAAGCTCTGGGGGAGAATCTGTTTACTTGCTTTTTGCAGCTTATAGAAGCTGCTCGCTTTCCTTAGCTTACTTCCCATCCCTGCCCCATCTTCAAATCCAGCATCATTGCATCTCCTGACTATTCTTCTGTAGTTACATCTCCCACGGACCATAGAAAGGTTCTCTGGTTTTAGGGGCCCATGTGATTAGATTGCCCCGCCCCCCTCCCCCCCCCTCCAAGATACTCTGGGTTAATCTCTCATCTCAAAGTCCTTAACCTTATCTGCAAAAATCCTTTTCCCCTATATAAGGTGACATAGTCACAAGTTCCGAGAATTAGGATGTGGACATCTTTGGGGGCCATTCTTCTTCCTACCACAGATACCAGTGAGGATCTGGCATATTTCCCTTTGGCCACATAGTGGGGTGCTCCTAGGTTTTGGTCAGCTCTGCTGGGGTACATGCATCACCAGACAGAGGGATTGAGAGAAAGGGGAATGTACATGAAGTGTAGACTGTGTGCTCAGCCCTTTGTGAAGCATAGTGCATGGGCTGTTTTAATCCTCACAGTAACCAGCTGAGCTACGTTCACTTTACAGAAGCAGCAGAGGTTCAGCTAATTATCTAGCCCAAGGCTCCAAGTCTGACTCTTTCTTGGGTACCACATGTCCTTTTGTGGGCATGAGCCCAGGAGAGAGGCCATCTCAACTGGGGTATTTCTTTCTGGGGGGTATCTGTGGAGTGAGTGGACTATGTGAAATGTAGGCAGAAGGCAAGCAGTCTGTCAGCACAAGTATCCTATACTGTTACCAAAATGGCCATGGGTCAAGCCTTCATGAGTAAATAGAGGTTTAGCTACACTTGTGTTTAACAGCTGGAATTTTCTGTTCCTGGCAGAGAAGCAGCCACCCCTACCATGATGGGGACCCTCAAGCCTGTGGCTGAGCCATGTGAGCATTTGTTTCTAGGCTCTCTCCCTGGAGATTACAATGACACCAGTCTTTACTCTTCATAGTTTCCACAGTGAGAATGGATTAGCTTGATAACCTGAAAAAAATCTCAGTAGTGAATGTTACTTGAAAACGGCACTGAATCTTGTTGGGACTTAGGGCAACTCAGTTTATTTTACTGGTCCTCTGTTTCCTCCACTGTAAAGTGGGTGTTATGATTCCCCAAGATAGCAAATACAAGAAAGATGAAAGCAGGAAGAGTAAAGCTCATTTTCATTGGATGGTTCAGAGTAGGGTCTTTTTTCTTTCTTTGCCATTTGAGAAATTCCCTTCTTTTACTTTTTTTTTTTTTTGGCCTAGCCTGGTTCTTTCCCTTTTTTGTTTTTTATCTTACACCTCCCTTCCTCACACAGGGCCATGAAGACCAACTGACTACGCAGCTCTGACAGGTTGTGGGTCAGAACTGAGGCCTGCTCTGGCAGGTGCAGAGCGACTGCGCTCTGACCGCGGCTGGCTGCTGCCCCCACACTGTTGGAGGAGGCACGTGGCACATGGGCACATCCGCTGCTCCCTTTCCTCAGGTCCCTCGCTGCCTACATCAGCAGGCACTGGGATTGACCTCTAGTGACTGGGATTCTTTACTTACTGACCCCCTCCCTCCAACCCTTGACAAAAATCATGTTGTAGGAAGAAATTTTGTCATTCTAATGGCTTATTTCCTCACTGGAGGAGTTTTGGGTTGGGGGGCAATAGTCATGCTTAGGGGAAAACTAGAAGCCAGTGTGAGTTTCTCATCAGTTGTGAAAAACACATGTTCGCTTTGGAAAAGGTGGTTTACAGTCAGACCTGGGTAAGGGGGTTAGCAGCCAGTCCCGGGAACACTCCCTGGGGATGGAGTGGCTGCCAGCAGCCAAAGAGCTGAGAAGAGCCCTTAAAAGGGTACATGAGGGATTAACAGGGTTAGGGCCACTTCAGTTGTTCTAAGTAAATTGCATTTAAAGACTTTCACCTCTCTTAAATGCTGTACTTTTCCGGGACTTTGTAGAAAGCATTGACCCATCTAGTGCAGGGCAACAATTATATGCAATTAAGAAGAAACTTTGTATTTCCTGTGCAGAGCTGGGAGATTTGGAGAGAGTACGGAGAGGGTATGTGATCAATTGGGTGCTTTGGAGAACCCTGCCCTGCCTAGCTGGCCTGAACTTTCACATTACCCTGAGGTCCTGAGCCTTTAGGCGGGGAGGTGGGGAGGGTGCCATGCTGTGGGACCTTGCCCAAACCCTTCTTCCTTACATCCCTGTTTACAGAGAGAGGAGTAAAAGCCCCTCATCGCGTCCCATCTCCCCTACCATCTTTGCTCCGGAAGTACCCACCCTGGAAGCATCGGTACCGGAAGCTGCGTCTGCGGTGCACTCACTTTGGCTGCCCCACGTGTCCCTGCCCGGAAGTACCAGCCTGCCTGGTGAGGCAAAGAGGAAGTTCCGGAGGAAGCGGAGGCAGCCGCAGCGGAGGCAGGAGATCCAGCGGTTCAGCGACCTGTGGGTCCGACTGGACGAGAGGTGAGGTCGCTGGGCCGGGCCTGGCCAGGCCTGCCAGGAGCCCATCGCCCGTGGCCATCCTTACCCCAGGGGTATGGGTGGGAAGCAGCCCGGGAATGCCCTCACCCTGCCTAAGGGGTGGCGGTTCAATGCTCTGGTGAGAATGGAGCTGCCTTCCCCATGGCCCTGGGCAGTGGTCTTCTGTTCACCGTGACAGAGATGAATCCGGATTAAACGTAGTTGCTTAAAGCCAGGGAAAGGGTACCATGTTAATCTTTGTTAACAAATGGTGGTGGTGGCAGGGGCATGGATGGGTCTGTTCAAAGTGAACAGGTAAAAGTAGAATAAGAGTGGCATAAAGGTCATGAAGAACTTGATTTGCTAGCTCTTTCTCCATCACAGATCAAGGAGAATTTCAGAGGTTTATAGAGCTGGAAGCAGCTCTGTAGGAATGGGCTGTTCAGCCCCCACACAGGCAGCGTGATGGCCACAGAATGCATGCACTCTCTGAGATACCTAGGGGGTGGGTCAGAGTGGGTCTAGGAGGTGGTGACCTAGCCTAGTCTGCGTGGCATAGGGCTGATGGGAGAACTGCGCACGAGAGGCTTGGGATCCAGGATCTAATTCAGTGCAACCCGAACTTACTCTTCCTCCTGTGTTCCTACTGCTGTGGCTTTGGAGTGAACCAGACAGACAGTGGCCCTCTGCCTTCACGGAGCTCACAGTCTGGGGAGAAAGCCGGATTTTGAGCTGATTATCTGCAAGCCAAGTGTAGGTTGCTGTGGGCATGTCCGTGTGTGTGTGTTGGAGGTTACTACTTAACTTGGGAGTGGGGACGGGGGATGCTGCATAGAAGAAGCCTGACAAGGTGGACCCCAATGTATAGGGCTTCTGAGTCTGGATCAGGGGATTCAGGGACCCAGTGCCTGCACAGGTGCACAATAACAATGAATGGATGAATGAATAAGTAAGTGAACAAGGAGGGAAAGAGTTTCAGGCAAAGGAAACAGTGTGAAAACCTGGTGTGGAGAGAACATGACTGTTAAATCTAGATGAAGTGATTCTGGTTGGAGTCTGGGAAGTCAAGAGGGAGTGTGATGAGACGGGGCCAGGAGAGCAAACAGGTGCAGTGGCTGTGAGTGTCTTATGCCTGAGGGAAGGAGGGAGCCATGGAAAGGCACAAAGCTGGCACCCAATGTTCTGTGGGAATTGGACAGAAGCTGGCAGCCAGATGGGACCTGGAGGGCAGGGGCAGATTGTTTTGGTGTCTGGGTTGCCCATGGTGCTTGACCCTTCAACCACTCTTCACTGACGGAGGGATAAATTGGTCTATTTAGGACTTTTTTCAGTCTGGGCCATTTTCTTCAAGGTGGCCATGGAGTTGGGCCCTTTACAGATGAGCTGAAAAGGACCAGGTCGTGGACCGCTTAGCTCATACTGTCTTGACCTGGGATGTCTTGTGTGGTGTTCACACCAGACCTGAGCTGGGGGAGGGGAGAGAGCCAGAGACCCAGAAAGGACTCCTCCTGGTCTGGCTGTGCCTCAGTGTATGGTCAGTAAGGAGGGTCCCTGCCTGAGGATGCCTCGAAGCTAATGATAAGCAAATCTGAGTTGGGCCTCCTTACACATAGATATTAATAATTCTTGAACCAAGAACCAAATAGCCAGGGGAGGATTGCCCAATCGTGTTAGTCTTAGTGCTTGCTTTTGGTTTGGTTGTAGTAGGGGTAACAAGGGCCACAGACACAAGAAACTTAACGCAAAGACCATCCTGGCCTTTAAAGAAGGGAGGTGAAATGAAGTTGTGCTGTCACTGGGGCCTTGGAGCATCCAGAGGCCCCTGCTGTGTGCTGAGACCCTTTTCCTTTGCCTCCTAGTGCTGTGGTGCCACAACTCCAGGTCCCTGATCTGGACAGGCACGTCTCTGCTGAGCTGCGGCCCCCTTGGCCTGGACACTCCGACCGCCACCAGATGGTGGCCAGCAGTGCCTCCCTGTCTCTCTGGACTCCTGTGTTTTGGGTGCTGGTTCTGGCTTTCCAAACAGAGACACCCCTTCTTCAATGATTGGAGGAGCCAGGCTAAGACCCTGGTCCCTTAGACTGAAGGACGACCTTTCCTGTCCTCCATGCTCTGGTCTGGCCTTGGCAGCCCAACCCAGAAGATGTTCAGAATCGAAGTCAATGTCGATTCTTCTCTTTACAAGAAATGACTTTTGGTTATCCAACAATGCTTGGGGTAGTGTACAGTTCTGTAACATAGTGAGCTGTATGAAAAGAATTAATCATAAATGAATTTTGTGAAAATAATTAAATACCAGTTTCTGTGTGTAGACTTTTCCCCACAATGTGTATGTGTCAGAGAAACAACTCCTTACTCACAGCCTCTGACCACTATCACTGCTTCACTCCTGGGCCCACTCCTGGGCCCACTCCTGGGCCTGCCTGCAACTTTGGATGCTGCCCCACCTTTCTGTCCTCCTGCTGCTCTTCTGTCCATTTGCTCTTGGTTCTGGATGTGGGGGAGTCCGTAGGCCATGGGGCCTTTGCGCCCCTCCTCTCTGTTCATGGTCTGGTGAGTAGGATGCTTCCTGCACGCTGACAGGTGCTTTCATTATGAGTTATATGTGGCTGTGTCACTGACGTGCGTGTCAGGTGCGATGCCAGAGAGTGGTTCTCAAATGCTCCCCCTCTTGCCTATTTATTTACTTATTTATTTATTATATGTGTGTGTCTTTTCCAAAAAAAATCTTATGGGAAATCTTTATATAAAATGAGTAAGGGTAGAACTGCCCCAGTTTAGTCTGAAATGGGAACTTTTAGCCCTGCCGAGTTGACCTAGGCCCCCCTCCCCCAGCCTCCCCCAGCTCCCAATGTGTTTCCAGACCAGGGTCTCCAACCTTATGTCCTCCTGGGCCTCTTAGTAGCTTGCAACCAAGAGAGTCTTCCCAGGACTTGGGTGGGACCCCTAGGAAGTAGGTATCTTTGCTCCTAACCTGGTTTAGGTTTAGCTTGATTGCCTGGGCTTGCAGCTCTGTGGTCTTTCCATTTTTCCCAGAGACTTTCTTGTGTGTTCATTCTCAGTCATTTCCTGGGCCCAGGAGATTTTTGAGGTCTCATGGAAAGAGTGGTGTGATGGTCCTCAGGATCCTCTGTATCCTCTGTACTGCAGGGGTAGGAGGGCTGAACTTCCCCAAATTCTCTTGCTGTTATTACTAAGATTCTTGTCATGAGGCATACTTATGTGAGACTAGAAGGCAGAGGGGGCAGAAGACTTCTTTCTTCAGTGGTGGTGTCAGTTATGTGCAGGGTCCAGCAGACACAAGCCTGTGCAGGTGCCAAGCTCTGCATCCCACTGTTTAGTCACCTGCTTCACGAGCCTGGTGAAGTTGTGAGTTGTACGTTTTCCTGAAGCTTTCTGACCTTGGATTACAGCTGCTGTGGTGCCTAACATCAGCCTCTGGCTTCTGCAGCTGCAGCTTAGTGCACCTGTTCCTGCTTGAGATGCCACATAGTGTCTGATGTCTGCACTGACCTCTGAGTGATAGGGGTGGTGCTTCCTGCTGCTCTGTGCCCTGAGTCTGTTCTTCACTTCGATAGGTGTGGGGATGAAGGTGGGGAGGTGGAGGTAAAATGGAGGGTAGGATTACTATAACTGACCCAGTTCTTGCAACTTTCTGTAAGGGGGTGCTTGGCTTTCTCCAGAGACCCACATCCTGCTTAGGCATTCCCAGGCTCTTGGCTCATGTTATGGCCAAGGTCAAGCAAACAGACCCTTGGCAGGGGTGACACAAAATGGTTCGCCTCACTCCTTTTTAGTGCTGGTGCAATTAACCCTGCTTTTGAGGCGGCAGGGTCAAGTGCACCTGGGCGGCACTTGGCCAGTGTTCACACGGGTTCATCCTAACGTGGAAGGGGAAATTCCTCGGAACTGGGCAGGACCCACCTGTGCTTTGCTGAAAGCGCAGGCTCTTCTAAGGATTGTGATATGGCCACGTGGAGTTGGGGAACTGGTGCCCTGGGCCAGGGTTGGCTTTTCCTCTCATTTGCTACCGGTTGTCAGGGTCAGTGCATCAGTCTCCCATGATGAAGGCTCTGAGTCTTCAACTTCATCTGGGGCCTGTGACTGATGCATATACCAGGCCTCTCGTGTGTGAAGAGGAAGGAAGCCTGTGGGTAAGGAAGTGCCGAGTTCTGGCTGCCCCTGGGGGCCTCCCAGGGGACTAAGGGGAAGCTGCCTGGGTCTCATTTAGGGGAGGGGAGCAGGTGTAGGAGGTGGGTGCTGAACCCACTACTTTCACATCAGAGCTCAAATTACCAACAGAAGGAAAAAACTCAATAGACACTTTATTTTGCATTATAACAGAAATAAAAGCCACATTTACTACCCTTAAATCAGATCAGAAGTAATGCTGATTTGATCACATACAAGTTACACAGACCCTTTTCCCTTTCAAAGATCTCTGGCTGCTGCTTTTTCAGCACTGAGGTGCCTGCTTCACTCGCTCAGTTGGCAAAGCAAGGCTGAACCCTTGGCAATCCAGTAATCGTTGGGCCTCTTGGACGGTAAAAGGACAGTCACCACAAAGTTGGTTGAATGACCTAGTTAAGGATACAGGGAAAAAGGAAGGGTCATTACTTAAAGAATAACCCGTTTATACAAAGAGTATAGTACTTGGAGTCAGGATTCTGCCTCCAAAGATGATGGGCAAATAGTCCTATATGGACTTCAGTTTTATGTCCTATACAGTGAAGATGTTAGAATAAATGATCCTTTAGGACCTGTCTAGCGTAGACTTTGTGTAACCATATGAATTATTTTTCAAGTTCTCTGCATTCTGGGAGCACTGGATTAGAATCAGGCCTAAGCTTTCAGTGGAATGCAGTTGATAGGCTGGGCATCCATTTATTTGTCCGTCCGTCCATCCATCTATCCATCTATCCGTTGTTCCACTCCGCAGTTAGCCACTGGAGCTCCTGAAGTGACTAAGTGTAGTCATAGATATTGTATCCTAGCTCTGTGACACCTGAAGAAACTTTTGCAGTTTCTTCATTCTGTGTGAGGGGGCCAGGACCACGGTGAGAAGAAGAGGGTCCTGCCCTCTACACAGGAGTTGCTAGTTCTGGCAGTACATTCATAGCAAACCCTGTCTGCGCACAAGTTGGGGGATGTGGTCGTGTCCCCAGGAGAGGACCCCTGTGTCCTCCCTCTCCTTACTTTTGCCTGCCATTCCCTGCACGGTGCCTTGGCAGGTGCTTGAGTGATGTTTTATAGTACATATGCAGTCTCTGTATATTTAACCATGAGTTTGATTCAGGATTCGACTAAGGTTCATACCTTGCAACAGTGATGTGTATCTCAAATCTCTTTCAATTGGTAGGTTACCCCGCTGTTCCTTTTGCCACCCCCTTGTAATATATTATTTGAAACAAAGAGGCCGTTTGGCCTGTAAAGTTATCCAGAGTCTGGTTTTGCTGACAGCATCCCTGTGGTGACTTTCAACACATTCCTCTGTCCTTGTAAAGGGGTGGTTAGTACTAGAGATGTGATCACAATAAGGCTTGAGCTTTTTGGCAGGAGTACCTTATAGGTGGTGTGTACTTCCATCAAGAAGTAATTTGTGTCTGATTGCTTTTCTTTTTGGGGATGTAGCAGCTGTTATCACTTAAAACCATAATTTCATTAGGGATGAAATGTAGTGATGATTAAGTATATGCAATCAGCCTGTGATTTAATTTTTGTTTGTAGTATGAGATAAGGATGTAAGTTCGGTATAACCAGTTGTCCCAGAGTCACTTGTGGAGTAACTTCCCTGTTCCTGACCAGTTTTGAACGATGTTGCTATTCTGTGTCGAGTTCCCAAATGTGCACAGTGTGTTGCTGTAGTTCTGTCTAGTGCCTTTGATATTCTGTTTGTTGAGTCTGGTTCCATTGCAACATCATTTTAATTGCCTCCTTATCTTGGTTCCTTTTGCCAAAAAGACAGAAGTCCTGTTGGAATTATAGTCAATAATAAGGCCAATGACTCAATTAAAAAATGGGCAAAAGATTTAAACAGACACTTACAAATAAGCCCCAGGACAGATGGTTAATGTCATAAATCTGTCTGTCTGCCTCCTTCCCTCCCTGTCTATCCTCTGCGGGGCTGGTCATACTAAGCGGTGGTGAGCCTGTGGGAGCTGGCGCCCTTGCTCACTGCTAGTGGGGATGTAGAATGGTATGCAAGACATTTTGGTAGCTTCTCGAAAAGTTAAACATATACTTACCACACAATCTAGTCATTTCATCCTCGATATTTATCCAAGATAAATAAAAGGATATGTCCACACCAAAACTTGTACATACTATTATTAATTCTAAAATATACCTTTTAATACTTTTTAGATTTATAATAGGAGTAGGCCATCAGGCATGTGATAGGAGTGTCTATTTTAGTGCTATTCTGTATGTTGCCCTTAGAGAAGATACTTTAACTGAAATTTTATTAGAAAAATAAATATCACCAGTATCTATATTCTCCATGCAAAAGGGAAACTTTTTTTAGTTCTTCTGCTTTCCCCCATCTCTTGTATTTTCATCATCTGGAAATTTAGTTCCAAATTATTATTAAAATCATTTTATGGTAAAACTTTTAAAGATTTAACTGTAATGTGTATGTGTGTGAAATAGGGGGTCGGTGGTGATTAACTTAGAGCCGTGTATGTCCAAGACAGTCTTTATCACACTGTCTTTTTAGATAATAATTTGGTTGCATTTCCAATTTTGGTTCAAAGTTGTTTTGCTTTGGGCCTTTGAAGATACTTCTGTCTTTTCATGTGCACTGTGGGTCAGGAGAGCTGTCTGGGGTCTACCTGGTGCTCTGGAATTTAATCTCATGTTAATACGTATTATCTCTTCAATTTGAGGATTTTCTTTTCCTCTGATAGTCTTTTTTTAAAAATATATTTTATTGATTATGCTATTACAGTTGTCCCATTACCCCCATTCATTCCCCTCCATCTTGCACACCCTCTCCCACCCACATTCCCCCCTTTAGTTCATGTCCCTGTGTTATACTTATGAATTCTTTAGCTTCTACATTTCCTGTACTATTCTTGCCCTCCCCCTGTCTGTTTTCTACCTACCATCTATGCCACTTATTCTCTGTACCTTCCCCCCCTCTCCTCCTCCCACTCCCTTGTTGCTAACTTCCATGTGATCTCCATTTCTGTGGTTCTTAAGTATCACTTTGACAGATCTAAGTTTCTTTAAAAAAATGGATGGTTTGTTTATGTTTTTAAAAATTATCCCTAACAGGACTTTGTGAGATCTCTTAATCTGAGGACCCAAGTGTTTCTTCTTTTCTGGGAATCATTAGCCATTATTTTAACAAATATTATTACTCTTCCATTTTATCTACTTTCCCTTATATTGCCTACTAGATAAATTTGGAAATTTTGGCTTTTTCTAGTGTCCCTTAAAAAAAAGTTGCATTGCGAAGTATTTTGAGGGATTTCCTCAGCTCATTCTCCTTGCTTATCCTTTAGCTGTCTCCATTCAGTTCTTTAGCTTACCTGTTCATACGGCTTTCTTTCTATCTGGTTCCTTTTTTCGGGGCTGTGTCTCATTATCAGGTCTACTCAGATTTCTTTTTTTGCAGCATGGCATTTCCATTTGATGATTTATTTTTAAGTCTCTTTGATGAGTCCCAATGGGTTTGGTGAGATAGAGTTTAGTGTCTGCTCAGTCCATTATTTTAAAATTAGAAGTCATTGCCCAATAACTCTATTTTCTACTCATTAGACTAGTAGAAACAAGTATTAGTTTCTTAAACTATCAATCCATACTGCATACTAAAATAACCAGAATTTACAACATCTATAAGTTTGTGTAAGTGGCCTCATTTTAATCTTAGCTAATTGGCCATTTAATCTTGGTTAAATGCTGTGCTTGAAGCTTAGCCTTTGGGCTTTGGCTGTAGTTTGCATTTGGTCATTATTTGTACCAATGGTAGAACATCCTCACCTGTGGTTGAGAGTGTGCCTGCCCGGGCCCCTGTTTTATAAAGTGGGGAGTGGTAAAGCATTGGGCTTGGCTCATAATTTTGTTGAGGTTCAAAATGCACCACAGGCAGCTCGGGATTCATCTGTCCAGGTAACGCATCTTCTATCACCATCTCATCGTTGTCCCATCGAGAAGCATCCATGAACATCCCGTGGACGAGAACACCATCTTCAGGAGAGGGCAACTGAAACATACCCAGAAGTTGACAGCGGAGTGGCGGAGAAGGCGATGAGCAGCTGTGGGCCGTCTCCCCTGCCCCATGTCCTCCTCAGTTCACTCTAAGAACCACACTATAGTTTGCTGTTATTACTCATATTCTAGAGAGGAGAGGACTGAGGATTTGAAATGTAAAATAACTTCTGTCTCAATCTGACACCAAATCTCATACTCCATCAACATGTCTAATAGGGGATGCCCCTGGAAAACCCATTCATGGGCTTCAGACTACCTGATACCACAATGATGACTTTCCCCCTTCTCATGGGAAGCAGTTGGGACAAGAGGGCTGTGATTATCATCAGTTACTTTTTTAGCAAGGTCTTTCAAGGATGTGGGAGCAGATCCGAGTGGAGTGGATACTGGGAGAGTTACACCGGGGCAGTTCCTCACTAATACCATGATATCTCAAGGCAGGTTTAGTTAATTATAGCCACTCCCCTGAGCTCCACTGACTGGTCAGTGAATACTTTATTGGCTAGAGCAATCTGGAGCAAATCTTTGATTTTATGGTACATGGAAAAAATTTTAAGGCCCACTGGGGTGGTCAGGGGCTTTGAGGCAAAGGCTCCCTTCCCCCATCAGTATCTCAGTGCATCTGAGTGGGGCAGCTCCGATCGGCAGTGCTGGTTTGCATCCCTGGCTGTGTACCGGCATCACCAGGGGAATTTAAAAAAATAATGATGCCTGATGTGTTGGTGTGAGCTAACTGGGGCATGGCCCGGACATCGGGATTTTTAAAAAGTCTTTGGTGATTTTAACCTGAAGCCAGGTTTGAGAATCACTGGTATTCTAGAGCAGTGGTTCTCAAACTTAGGTGGTCCAAGAACCCCATGTAGGAGTTGTTAAAGTGTACAGATCTGTGGGTGCCAGCCCAGAGTTTCTGATTCAGTAGATCTGGAATGAGTCCTTGGAATTTGCATTTCTCATAAGCTCCCAGGTGATGGTGATGCTGTTGGTTTGGGGACCTTACTTGGAGAGCCTCTGCTGGCGGGGAGGGAGGGGGGATAAACTGTGAGCAAAGAGTTGAAACTGCATCCTTAGTGCATTCCTATTAACTCTTTAATGTACTTACATAATGTAGAATTAGCATAGCAGTTCTGCAAGGAGACAGCTGAATGAATGATGCAGATAATTCATCTTGTACTAATATTTACTGTGTGTTCACTATGTGCGGGTCACATGACATTCATGTACACTGCACGGCAACTCTGAAGGTGGTGGCATCGGCCCCACTTTACAGACGAGAACACTGAGGTGCAGACATGATAGTAGTTTCTCTAGCACACATAGCTGGTGAGGGGGAGTGTCAGAATTTAAATTTAGGCCTGCCTGGTGCTGAAATTCTTGCTTTTAACCTTTTGCTATGTTGTATGTACAAGGAGAAAGTTACTGTAGCATCTGTGGTATTGTGATTTATAAGAAAAATATATATTTGGTTATTTAGATAAGCAAAATATTTTTCTCATATATATTTGGTCTTCCTCTGTGGTTCTGACTCAGTTCCCAAAATGCTTGGAATTTCCTAATGTTGGGAGTGATAAGGGTGTCTTTTGTTACGTTAATGAAGTGGCTTTTGGATGGGGACTGGTTGCCAGTGGGGCTGATCAAGTGATTACAGGGTTGGAACTTGCAGTGTAACTCCACCCCACCTGTGGGGAGGGGAGAACAGCAGGAGGTTGAGTTTGGTTACCTTAGGCCGATGAGTCAGTCAATCACGACTATGCAATGAAGCCTCCATAAACCCCCGAGAGGGTTTGCAGAGCTTCAGATTGGTGAACAGTACATTTGTGTACAGTGGCACGCTTGGTGCGCACGGAAGCTCTGAGCCCCTCCCCCATGCCTTACCCTGGGCGTCTCTTCCATCTGTTTTTGAGTTATATTCTTTTATAATAAACCAGTAATTAGTTAAGTGAAAAGTTTCTCTGAGTTCTTTGAACCATGTTAACAAATTAATTGAGCCCCAGTATGGGGTTGTGGAACCTCTTACTTAGAGCCAGTGATTCAGAAGCACAGGTGACAATGTGGGCTTGAAGCTGGCATTTGAAATAGGGGGGCAGTTTTATAGGACTGAACTCTTAAGCTGTGGGATCTGATGCTGTCCCTGGGGAGGTAGGGGCAGAACTGAGTTGAATTGTAGGACCTCCAGCTGGTGTTTGAAAATTACTTGTTGGTGTAGGAATCCATGTGCCCCCCTGCCCGCCCCAACATTGGGTTCAGAACCAAATTAGTTTCTGAAGAAATAAAACAGTATTACTTTAAAAAATATTTCTACAAATCAGACTAGGCAGTTCCTATCTAGTCTTTGCTACTTGGGGAGCTTGTCTTGGGGGGTGTGAACCCCATCCTGCCTGTCTTGCTCCACGTACAGGAGGCAGGAGGGGCAGAGGAGGCTGGCCTGGGCAGTGAGTGACAGTGGGGTGGACACTGCTGCTTTGCTGTAATGACAGTCAGGGAGACGATACCTCCAGGTCCATGGGCAGTTCTTGTCCAAACTTCACTTTCTTGGCAGCCTCTATGACCGCAGCTTGATCCCGATAGGTAGAAATCATGTTGTACTTGAAACTCAGCTCATCTATAGGCAGATTGTACTTCCGAGCATGATTTTGAAGAGTTCCTGTAAATATAAAAAAAGTCAGAAAAGTGGGTTCTCCGAACAAGGCCTCTACTGCCCAAACACAGCTCTCAATTGCCCCAACCAGGCTGCTCTCCCGTTGGAGATCTTCTCCTCCATGGAGGAGACTCAACCATTAATATCTTATTCTGAAATAGTTCACTGAGACAGGAAGCCTGTGGGTGAGGTTGGGAGGGGGGGCCCACACATGTACCGTGGCCCTGGTTGGGAAGAGAGGGAAGCAGACGGAGTGTGAAGTGCATTGCTCCGCCCCTGAGGGAGACAGCCCAGGGAGGGAGCTTCGCAGCCCAGGCTCCCCAACTGCACAGTCTGGCGCAGCTCTTCTCGTGTGGGCTGTTTATTAGGGATTCAGAATGAGAAGGATGAAGGGCTCAGCTAATTAGCATCTAGTAGCCCAGAGGCCCTGGCCCACTCTGGGGATCTCTATCAGGAATCCTTGGAATATCCCTTTCTACCTCTTAGAGGTGGTTAATGAAGGGACAGCAAGAGTATTTTTTAGTTAACTGTAATTAAAGAATAATTTGTCTAAAAAAGGGTATTTTTTAGAGGGAAGGAAGCTGCTTCGAGTTGGAGGTGGAGAGCATGCAGTGCCCTCCAGCACGGGCCATGCAGGGAGCTGAGGCACACTGTGTGTGTTTGCAGGGGCAGCGGCACTTACACTGGTGTAACCGGGCAGGGGCGTGGGTTGGGTTATGGGGAGCATCTGCTGTTCCTGTCATCCTTTTTCCCTAGCAAGCGAGGGAGAGTCGGGCCTTACTCGACTTCCCCATGATCAGTGGCCTCATGATTAGGCCATTAGCAGCCATGTCATTTAGCCAGTTCCTAGAGACCCAGTGTATGACAAATCATGGCATTCCTGTGAGGCTTTTCTGTAGGGAAAGCACTCATACCTGTTAGAAATCCTTGAGGAAAGAAGAAACCAGAGATCCAGAAGGATTTAGGCTGTCCTCTTTTGAGCCACAGCTAAAGGAGAAACATTACACCAAATAAAATGTACTGTTTTTCTGAGATAGTGTTTGTCATTTAAATCAAAGTCCTATTCTGGGGGCCTCTCAGAAGCAGAATCTATACCAGTCCTGAGTTAGTCACCAGCCCCATTCTTATCACCTGCCCTGTTCTCCTTCCTCACCCACCAGCCTGCCCACAAACCCAGAATCTGGTTGTTACAGAGGGCATAGGAGAGGGAGATGGCAGCGAGGTCACACCTGGCAGTTAGGACCCATTTTAGATTGGTTCTGTACCCCATGGTGGGGTCCCATGAACTAGATCTGAAAGTCCAAGGGCATGGAATTAAAATGGGATGTTGGGATAGGGCCTAGGACAAACTACCTTATAATTAGTGTGAGATGTTTAAAGTGATACCATTCTGAAAATTTCTGTTTCTTTGGGCTCAGATGACTCCTCAAGGATTGTCAATATTTTAGTTAGCTAGGGCTTCCTAAGGAGTCAACCGTGTCACTAGATTCATCAAACCTCAAACAAGAGCATTTTCTTACGTCCACAAATGCAGTCCTCAGAATAAGGTCTTTAACCCATGATCCTAGTGGTTTCAGGGATGGGTAGGCTGTGTTGGACCACAGGGAGGGAACCTGGTTGTTGAGGAAACTGTTGTACACCTTTTCCATTTCTTCAGACATCACCACAAGTCCTGCGATGGCTTTGTTGAGTGTTTCTAGAGAAGTCTAAAAGAACAAGAAAGGGTGATGCCCTTCACAGATGTAATTAACAAGTAGGAATGAATGATACCCATCCGTGGTAGAAGGTGCTACCTTGGGCTGAAAGGCCCTCTTGCTAGGTTCCATCCTCTCTGCACACCATCTCCTGGGTCAGACCCTCCAACCTTTCATGCATTTACAACATGGAATCATGGAGTGTAAGATCTGGGGTGGGGGTGGTCCAGGCGGTTAATAGCAGAATCCAATGAAGTGGACAGAGGAGAAGGAGACATGTCCCCAGAAGCCTAGAGAAACAGTTTTGAACAATGCTGCTGTTCAGCTCTCCTCCAGGCTGAAGGAAGAAGGGTCTGATGGTTAGAGATTTGGGAACCATGGAGAAGGGGTGAGGATGTGGGAACTACCTCATGCTGTGGGCCAACTTTGCCCGGGGAGGTGCCCATAGAAAAGGGAGATGCTTAGATGAGACTAGTCCTTTAGCTGGTACCAGAGAGTCTCTGTGTACTGAAAATACTTCCTTATGACATGTCCTGTATGCTCCCCTCACCTCAGTAAAAACAGAAGCCAGCAGCGGGCATGAAAGTACAGAGTAATGTTTGCCACCTAGATGAAGATGAAGGCGGGGCAGGAATATTGGAATGGCCCTCCTGGGTCCCAGTGGTGTAAAAACTACTGCCATATATTAGATATTATAGGAAGGTGTAAGAGGCCAAATTTATGTTGGTTTTAAAAACAAAATAAGTCCTAGGACCACATGCACATAGTTCTGGAGACAGGCAATATGGGGACAAAAGAAAGCTAGCTATCCTTCCATTCCTGCATAGAGTTATTCCTCTCCTGTTTCTTAACAAGAGGTAGTGGCATAAGAAAGAAGAGTTTAATTAGATTTGCCCTTGTGATCTGAGGCACCATTTGCAGCAGAGTACAGCAAGAGGCTGTAAGTCAGAGCCAAAACAGTACACTGAAAATGGAAAGGCAGCAGAAGACCAATCTAAGTGCAAGAAGATTGCTTAAGCCAGAGAGATGAAGGGATCAGGCCGCTTGTGCCTCCTAGTTGTGCTTAACGCAGACAGAGGTCACATTGCAGCCAATTCTCATGGAGGACACAGCTAACACAGAGGTGGATTCCATGGGACACAGTGTACCACAAAATGTTCTTCCCTGTGGCTAGGAGCCAAAATCACAGGGTGCCCTCCTCTGTCCTAGGACCTGTCCTGACTCACAGTTCTATCACTATCTGGACCAGGAGAGTGAGCTCACCGAGGTGGCAGCTCTGAGGCCTAGGTGCAGCCGCCTTCCCGTAGCTTTCCTACTGTCACTGTAGTCCTGTCTTGCTGTTTGTTCCCTGGGACAGAGCCAGGGCAAGGCAGGACTGGTCAGAGGTCAGGATGAGGAAGGTCCTGGTGCAGACCAGTGTACACTGTGGCTACCACACCTCCCTCAGGAGGGAGGGCTCTGCTCTGATTCCTGCATGCCTTGCAGGCTGCTGCTTCCTAGGCCCCTTCCCCTTCTACTTCCATGAGGTGAATTCCTCCATGATCAGTGGACGTTATTGTTTGACCTCAAGAAGTGACCACAGAGAGACCAGAGAGGCACATTTGTTCACTTGCACATTCAAATATTCATGGAAGACTTAGTGTGTCAGGCACTAGGGAAACAGAGGTGACTAATAATACCTGTCCTCTTTTTTTCCCCCCAAGAAATTGATTTTCCATTGGGGAAACCTTACCCGTGGAAGGGTAATTATAAAGCAATAATTGATAGACACAGAACCAGAAATGATGGAGTCCCGAGGAACTGCTCCTAAGTCATCCGGTGGTAGAAGGAAAGTCTGGTGTTCCAGGAAGATTTTGTGGAGGGAGTGATGTAGACTTGTCTGTCTTTAAGTGGGTGACGTGGAAGAGGCAAGAGATGAGCACCATCCGTGTCTTCTTCTTCCTTTGAACAACAGTGTCCCCTCCCCACTTAGTTTTAGCTGAGCACAGAGCAGTCCACTCAGAGACTCTGTTTCTTAGCCAGGTTTGCAGCTGGAGTGTGGCCTTGTGGCTGAGTTGTTTGCAACTTCTGGATCCCATTTTTATGGGAAAGCTGCCTTCTCTCTTTCCCCTCACTGACTGGCATAAGGGGACAATTGGAGCAGCAACCTTAGATGCAGAAGTGGGAGCCACCTGATAAAACTAGAGCCAGCCCTCCAGCTGGGCTTCCTGGTTGAACCCAGAAAGCAAGATCAACCACCTGCCTGAGACAGGGCTCCCTCTGGGCAGTTAGCTGAGAGACAAAGTGAATTTCTGTCTTGTTTTGGTTGCTGTATTTGGGGTTTTTATCACAGCATATTAATCATTGTCCTGATTCACTCAATCTAGAAGATGATAAGCCCAGACCTGGCAACCTAGCCTGCTGACACTGGTGTATACTTGCCTAGATACCATGGTCCTAAAGTGAGGACTCGATACATTCAGCTTCTCCTGGGCCCCCTGAACCACAAGCCCAGCTGTTACCAGCCAACCAGCAGCATTCAAAGACTTTGTTTCCTAATAGGGGAGAGATGGCCTTTTGCTTTAAAAGATTTCCTCCACTCAAAAAGATTTACTTCTGGTCAAGAGGGAGGCATAGGTAAATATACCTCATCTCCTTGTGCAACCACAGAAAGAATTACAACTAGACCTCAAAAGAAATAACACCCAGAGCCATTAGAAAATCGAGCTGTGTGGAAGCTGACAACCAGGGATTTAAAGAAACCACATTCATCCAGATGGGTAGGAGAGGCAGAGATGCAGAGATGGGTGGAGAGGCACAGTGGTGTGGTGTGGAGAGGTGATGGTGGTAGAATGGGTAGCCCCACATTCATGTGTGGTGGGTAAGAATCAGGAGGGATATCTTGAGAGTGAGTGATTCCAGTCCCAAGCCAGACCAGACAGCCTAGGGTTCCAGCACCAGGAAGATAAATCCCTGTAACTTCTGGTTGTAAAAACCAGGGAGGGTTGGGGTGGTGGAAGGCACTGCCAGATTTTCAGGAGACTCCACTTAAAGGCCCTGCATGGACTTAAAATGTATGCAGACCCATTCCCTCTGGGATTCAGCACCAGGGCAACAACTGGAAGAGCGCCAGTTGCATATGGGGAGTAAAGGAATTGACTGGAAACAGGGCCAGTGAGTGCTGGGCAAACCCCCAGCCAGGCAGTGGAATTGTCCCCTCACTGTGTCCTCCCCCTACACAGAGCCACAAAGTGGTGAAGCGGGATGCCTGGGTGATTTTCCTAAGGCTTTGACCCACATAATTCACAGGTGACTTTCCTACAGTAGGCCACACCACCAGGACAGGGAGTCACACCAGCTCTACCTAATGCACAGAAACAAACACAGGGAGGCTGCCAGACTGAAGAGACAAAGACATATGGCTCAAATGAGATAACAGAAAACCCCAGAAAAAGAACTAAGCCAAATGGAGATAGCCAGCCTATCAGATGCAGAGTTCAAAACACTGGTGATCATGATACTCAAGGAACTCACTGAATATGGCTGCAACATAAAAAAGACCCAGGAAGAAATGAAGTTACACTAAGTGAAATAAAGAAAAATCTACAGGGAACCAACAGTGGAGAGGATGAAGCCAGGATTCAAACCAACAATTTGGAACATAAGGAAGAAATTAACATTCAACAAGAACAGCAAGAAGAAAAAGAATGAAAAAAAAAAAACCAAGGATAATATAAGGAACTTCTGGGACATCTCTAAATGTACCAACATTTGAATCATAGGGATGCCAGAAGGAGAAGAAGAAGAGCAAGAAATTGAAAACTTATTTGAAAAATAATGAAAGAAAACTTACTAATTTGATGAAGGAAATAGACATACAAGTCCAGGAAACAGAGAGTCCTAAACAAGTTGGACCCAAAGAGCAACACATCAAAACATATATTAAAATGCCAAAAGTTAAAGATAGATAATTCTGAGAGCAGCAAGAGGAAAGGAGAGTTACCTACAAAGGAGTTCCCATAATACTGTCAGCTGATTTCTCAAAATAAACTTTGCAGGCAAGAAGGGGCTGGAAAGAAATATTCCAAGTCCTGAAAGGCAAGGATCTACATCCAAGATTGCTCTATCCAGCAAAGCTTTCATTTAGAATGGGAGGGCACATAAGGAGCTTCCCAGACAAGGTAAAGCTAAAGGAGTTCATCACCACCAAGCCATTATTACATGAAGTGTTAAAGGGATTTATCTAAGAAAAAGAAGATCAAAACTATGAACATTAAAATAGCAATAAACTCATGACTATCAATAACTGAATCTACAAAAACAAACTAAGCAAATGACCAGAACAGGAACAGAATCATAGATATGGAGATCATTTGGAGGCTTATCAGTTGGGAGGGGGAAGGGGGAGAAGGAGGGGGAAAGGTACAAATATTAAGAAGCATAATTGGTAGGAACAAAATAGACAGGGAGATGTTAAGAATAGTATAGGAAATGGAGAAGCCAAAGAACTTATATGCCTGACCCATGGACATGAAGTAAAGGAGTGAGCTGCTGGAGGAATGGGGGTGCTGGGCAGAAGAGGGTAAAGGGGGAAAATTGGGACAACTGTAATAGCATAAACAACAAAATATATTATAAAAGAGAATTAACTTACCTGTCCTCCCCAGTCCTATCACTGAGCCTTGACTCTGTGCTCGGTATTTGGTTCCCTGCTTGATGGTAAGACTTTTCCTGTTAATGCTCAATATTTGGTCTCTAATAGCTTTTGTGTTTCCCTTATCAAAGTCATGCACATAGAAACCAGAAAGGTGTTTAGCCATCATCATACATTCAAGACCATCTAGAGTGAAAGCATTCCTGAGCATAAGGCAAAGGACCAAAGAGTTGTTCTTAAGTTTTAGTTGCAGTGCAGTTATCTGGGGGAGTTTATTTAAAATCCATATTCCCAGGAATTTCCAGTAATTCCCTTTCAGGTCTGGAGTGGTATTGGGAGTCTGCATTTTGAACATGCAGCACAGTGGATTCAAATACAGGTGTTTTGTGACACACACTTCGAGAAATGCTCATTTTCACAGTCTTCATAAAGAAGACTGTCCTATTTTTTTTATTTTTTCTCTTTTTTAAATTGTCTTTCAAGTATAGTTTTCTCCATTCCCCCTCCCCCCACCATGCCCTCTGCGTACCCCTCCCCACCTCCTACCCTCAAACCTTCCCCCTCTGGCTTTGTCCATGTGTCCTTTATACATGTTCCTTGACGACCCTTATTAAATGCAAACTAGAAATCAGGAACAAGAACTGAGTCTCTCTTATTGAATGCTTAGGTCTCTGATCAAATTCTGAGTCTGTCAGTGGTAATTCTAAGGGTGTAAGGATAATGAGGAGACCAAAGATTTGTAATGCCCGGTACTTGCAAAGCCATTATTAGAGAAAGGGAATGTGGAATTGTTAGGGGAGGGTAAACTCAATTTTTAACCAGTTGGGTTTGAAGAGTTGTTAGCCCATGCAGATGGAAATGTTGAAGTGATGGGAATGGAGAACTCTAAGCACACGCGTGTTATTACATAATTCTCCACACAGCTTTGATACCCCACAGCGGTGATGGCAGTGAGCATGCGTACGTGTATTAACTTCAGCAGATTGTTAAACCGGTCCACTTCTTGTCCAAGAACAGTGGTCAGGGAGTTAAGGCGTCCTTGAGAATCCTTGATGAAAAGGCTCTCAGAAGCACTCTCCATTTCTAGTATTTCTGAAACAGAGAGAGCCAGTTCCTCAGGTCAATTGTCACTGATTTCTGTCCTTGTAACACTTCTGTTGTAATTTATTTTGGTTAACCTTTCTTCAAGCCAGCTTCTCCTGAACCTGGGCCTAGGCCACAGGTGGCAAACACAAGGCCCACGGGCTGAATCTGGCTCTCCACCTGGTTTTATCCGGCCCAGAACCTTGTTTCTACCCAGTGGCAGTGCTAAGCTCTCACTTAACTGTTAAGGAGTAGTTACATTTACATTCCATCCTTTGAAGGCAACCTAAAGGCTGATGTGGCCCCCGGTGAAAATGAGTTCGACACCCCTGGCCTAGGCTGAATGGGAGCCAGGCCATGCAGATGTCAGTGGCAAATACTAGCAGGATAAGAAGCTGCCCAGTAGATAAGGGACGTCCCTGAGACCAGAGGTGCCAGGGACCCTGAGTCTTCTCTGCCATGCAGGTACATAAGCCTCACTCTTCCCTGCATACCTGCACTGCATTTTGGAGAGGAGGGGTTTGCAGGGGAGATCGAGAGATGAGAGTGAGTTGGCATTTATCCCGTTAGTGAGCATAGTTCAAAGGGGCTGACTGAATTATGAAACAGGCCCATAGGTCAAGCTGGATCAAAAGTTTTGCTCTTCTTTTCCCCTACAATACAGCAAATGGAGGCTCATATAAGCTCTAAAAAAATAAAGGAACTGCATTTCCTTGCATATCTGAGTAAAGTGTGTGCAAATGAGCGGCTCTGAAATACAGCTATCAAATCCTTCATAACCACTCACATTTTGGCTGCTGTGGAAAAATCACACAGCAGCGTGGGGTAGTCCAGTCTCCTGGGTCCAGAATGCTGAAGTTACATGCCTTTGGTCTTTTCTTTCCATCACGCCCCTCAGGTGCTACTCCAAACCCTCAGTTCTCTTGTCGAGCCAACAGCATCCCTCCCTTGAGTCTCAGCAAGCAGATGGCACCACTTGTCATTTCACAGTAAAAGTAGGTGCTTTAAGAAGCTTGGAGAGGAAACCTCATGTCGTTGGAACTCCAGTGGACAAGTACAGCTGATCTTCATCCCTCCATCCATCTTCACCCCGTTTCCACCCAGCCTCCCATCTTATATTTATTAAAAACTGCTTTCTAAAACAACTGACATGGTTTACTTCAACATCAACAGAACTCCACTCAAAAAGAGATTTTTTGAGGCCCGTTTTAGGAGGCAGATAACTGGCTTCTGAGGTCACACAGGCCCCCATTTTCAGGGGACTTGAAGATTACTGGCAAGACCGAGTTTGTGATGCTGTAATATAGTAAGAGAGAGAGATTTTCATCTTCATCCCTAGCTCCTGCCCACAGCTCCTAAAACCCTCGCAAGTTCCTAAGCGATAAAGAACAATAGTTTTCATTTTTTATAATATTTGCTTTTTTTACCCTGGCTCCTGGCATTGCTCCTGAATGACAGAGGTAGGAGGAGCCCCTTTCAGCCGAGTCTAGTTCATGTTAACGAGCTGACTTTGGGAAAGTGCCCGAGCCTGGGGAAGCTGGTCATCAGCAGACCCGGCCCTGTGATTACAGGTTCAAAACTTCGAGCTTCATTCTCTGACCTCCTGGGAGAGGAGAGGGGCTGGAGGCTGATGATGTAATCAGCCAGCCATGACTACGAAATGAAGCCTTCACAAAAACCCCAACAGAAAGGGCCTGGAGAGCTTCTGGGTTGGTGGATGTTCACGTGCCAGGCGGGTGGCGCACCCTGACTCACGGGGACAGAAGCTCCTGTGTGCAGGAGACTTCTGGACATTGCCCTGTGGACTTCTCCACCTGGCTTTTTAAGAGATCCTGTATGAATGATATCTTTTAGAATAACCTTGTACATGTAACTAACTGTTTTTCTGAGGCCTGTGTAGAGAATTACTGAACTCAAGAAGGGGAATGGGGCTGTGGGAACCCTTGATCTGTAGCTGGTTGGTCAGAAGTACAGGTCACAACCGGGGACTTGCAATTGGCATCTAAAGTTGGGGGCAGTCTTATTGTGGGACTGAGCCTTCAACCTCTCAGTCTGTGCTAACTATGGATAGTTAGTGTCATAATTAAACTGTAGGGACACCCAGTTGGCATCCAGAGAGTTGGAAAACTGTTTAATCTGAGGGAAAGACCCATTTGGGGGTCAGAGTTATTGTGAGTAAAGAAACATGGTTTACTTTTACAGTCATTGTTTTATTTTGTGCTTCAGTTTTATTTTCCCTATAATTATGTCTCTTCTGACTATGAACAATATACTAACAAATCCAGATCTACAGTTATTTTAAGAAAGTGTGAAAGTGGATCTCTGTGATCATTCCAGAAGATTCCTTGACTCACCAGAAAACAAGGGGAAATTAATTTAGCTATTCCTGTTGAAGGAAATGGATTGTACAGCAGGGCTGTCCATTAGAATATTTTACAGCAATGGAAATAATCTTTATTATCCACTGTGGGAGCACTGGAAATGTTGCTGGTGCAACCGAGAAAATGACTTTTAAATATAATTTTAAGTGGCTACCTGTGGCTAGTGGCTACTTTCTTGGACAGCTTAGGTCAGGAGACATTAGAAAGCTCAGAAAAAAGTCTGGTTAAAGTTACATTGGCTAGAAACCAATTTGTTCCTTATGCTTCTGGCACCTGTAGGTGTCTAGTGTCTGTACAAACAGAGGGTCACAGCAGAAGAGATTTCTCTGCAAAGTGAAGTCGGCATTACAAGCAGATTTGGATATCTGCTTATCACTCAGCTCTCTGAGTTTATTCCTAAGAATCTCATTCTATACAGATGTGAGGAATTATTTATTACCTGGAACTCTGCTCCTGACAGAAGCAACAAGTTCTTGGACAATTTCATCATTGCTTTTCCCCTCTCCACCAGAAGATGACCTTGGCTGAACCTCAAGTATGGTGTTGATTAAAGTGTTGGTCTCTTTGTACTGCAATGGTGGGAAGAGAAAGAAGTGAAGACTCAAATTCTCAAAAAGTAATTTTGTAGCACATATAGTTCACTTATGGAAATAATGGCAGTTATAAAAACAAGGGATGTTTATTTTCTGTGTTGAAGATGGAGTTGGTAAAATGTGTTCGTTGGAAATGCACAGCGCATAGTTGTTGGTGTTGTAGTTAAATTTTTTGGTTGAATGACAATGTGACAGTTCTTAATGACACTGAACTGTATACTTAAAAGGGCTAAAGTGATAAATTTTATGTTATGTATGTTTTACTGCATAAAATGGTTAAAATTTTTTATCTAATCATTTAAAAGGCTGTTATAAAAGTAAGGAAAAATAATGAGAATTGAGTTTTAGAACACAATTTTCTAATTGAGAAAATGTTATTTAAATAAAAGTATGATGGCTCACTATAGAAAATCTAGGAAATACAAAAAAGTATAGAGAAAAAATTTTCATGATCCTGCTTTCCGGAGATATTTATAACTAGTTTTCAATCCTCCATCTTGGACATTTTCTCTGTGTATGTGCATATAGTTAAAAATAAGCCCATACAATTTATGTAGTATTCTTTTTCAATTTCATGAACATTTTCTCAAGACATTGAAAAAATCTTCACGAATCACCTTTAGTGACTCTGCGGTACTCAGTGGTGTGAACACACCAGTTGTTTGTTTGTTGTCTGGACATTTCCAGTGTGTGGATTTTGTAGGACTCTGTGAATAGAATATATGATATGAGTTTCACCCACTGTCTTTTCAGTTCTTCAAATGATATCTCCAAGAGATATTTTAAACCTGCGTATTCCTGCACTGATTTCTAAAGAAACTATCAATTTACTCTGTCAACTGTGGTGCATCAGAGGCCGTGTCTTTCTGTGTCTTTGTAAGGATTGATTTCATCACTTGGAAACTTTTCCAATTTAATAGGTAAAAACTTCTTTGATGATTAGCATCATACTTACATTACTCATATATTTTGCACGTTGTTATTTTCAGTATTTTATTTTTTATTAATTAGGAGATAATTCTATAATATAATAAGGGCAATTAACTTTTTCCATGTCTTTCTGTGATAAAATACACATAACATAAAATTTGCCATCTTAATTATCCTTAAGTGTATAGATCAGTGGTATTAAATACACTAATAATGCTGTTCACCCATCACCATAGTGACCCAGACTCTTTCCTGTAGTAAGACTGAAACTATGGCCACTAAACAAGTCCTCATTACCTCCTCTCTCTACCCTGGCAGCCACCGTTCTGCTTTCTGTCTCTATGGTCTGACTACTCTACACGCCTCATAGAAGTGGGATTACACAGTATTTGTCTCCATGTCACTGGCTTATTTTCCTTAGCATTTTGTCCTCCAGGTTGATCCATATTGTAGCATATTGCAGAATTTTCTTCCTTTTTAAGGCCGAATGATATTTCATCGTATGCATACACCCTGTTTTGCCTATGCATTCATCTGCTGATGGACACTTAAGTTGCTTCCACATTTTAGTTACTGTGAATAGTGCTGCTGTGAACGCGGGCATACCAATATCCATTTGTGTCCCAGCTTTCAGTTCTTTTGGGTAGATGCCCAGAAGTGGAATTGCTGGATCATATGTTAATTCTATTTTTAATTTTTTGAAGAATCATCATTTTTTTGTAGCAGCTGTAGTGTTTTACATTTCTGCCAACAGCGCACAAGGGCTCCAGTTTCTCCACATCCTTGCCGACACTTGCCAATTTGTGTTATTTTTGATAGTTGCCATCGTAATGGCTGTGACATGGTATGTTACTACAGTTTTGACTTACATTTCCCTGGTGATCAGTAACGTTGAGCATTTCATGTGTTTATTGACCATTCGTGTATATTCCTTGGATAAATATCTCTTCAAGTTCTTGGCCTATTTTTGAATTGGGTTTTGTTGTTGTAGAGTTTTAGGAATTCTCTATATACTCTAGATATTAATCTCTTATCGGGTATATAATTGCAGATGTTTTGTCCCATTCTGTGGGTTGCCTTTTCACTCTGTTGATTGTGTCTTTTGATGAACAAAAGTTTTAAATTTTCATGAAGTACACCTTGTCTGTTTTTTTCTTTTGTTATCTGTACCTTCCTTTTGTATCTAAGAAATCACTGCCAAATCTGATGTTGTGGAGCTTTTATCCTACATTTTCTTCCAGGTGTTTTAGGTCTTAGATTTAGGTCTTGATCCGTTATGGGTTAGCTTCTGTGTGTGGCATTAGGTAAGGGACCAACTTCATTCTTTTGCATATGGATATACAGTTTTCCCAGTACCACGTGCTGAAAAGATCTCCTTTCTCCATTGAATGGTCTTGGCACCCTTGTCAGAATGCATTTGCCCATGTATGTGAGGGCTTATTTCTGGACTCGATTCTATTCCATTGTTCTCCATGTCTATCTGTACGCCACACTGTTATGATTACTTCATTTTATTGATTTCTAATTTTATCCTTTTGTCGGAAAAGATACTTGTATAATACCTATCTTTTACAACCTACTGATATTTCATTTATGGACTAACATGTGGTCTTTCCTGGAAAATATCCCACATTCAGATAGTTAACTTTTTCTCCTTTTTGCTTTGTTTCAAAATGTCTTTTGTCACTTTGTCTTTTGATTCTCTTACGACACTTTTTGATGTAGTTACATCTACTGGCTTTCTAATGTGGTTTATTTTTCTATTGCTTTTTATGTTTAGACATCCTTATTCCAAGGTCAGTTTTAATATTCTCAATTTCTCTACATTTTTTTCCTATTCAGAAACATGGTATCTTTCTTGTATCTATTTGTTGGAATCTCTTAGAGCAGGGGTGTCGAACTCATTTTCACCAGGAGCCACATCAGCTTTGTGGTTGCCGTCAAAGGGCTGAAATAATTTTAGGACTGTATAAATGTAGCTACTCCTTAACAGTGAAGGAGCTGAAATTACATTTGGCCCCTTGAAGGCAACTGCGAGGCTGATGTGTCCCCCGGTGAAAATGAATTTGACGCCCCTGTCTTAGAAGTTTCCTTTGTCTCGCCCTCACACAGGTTTTGTGAAGGTAATTTGGATGACCACATGCAACAGTGTATCCCGAATGGGTGGTGGGGTGGTCCATGGTACTGTCTGAGGCTTTCCAAATGTAGCCCTTCCCATCTGCAGAACTTGGCTTTGAAACCCTGCTCACAACACACGTCATCTTCCTACCTAAGAAGTTCAGACCTGGGATTTTAGGTCTTGATTATGAAAATGATATTTTACATGCTAGACATTCTGTCAGGCATTACCATGGACATACTCACTAGATTCTAAACGCATATGTTGTTGTTAATGTAATGCTGTGGATAAATAGTTTGGTTTCCGTGCTTGGTGCCCATCATCCAGTATCACGACTTCTCTGTTTAGTACCTGACTTCTTGGTTGGATGGAAGAGTCTTGAGACATTTAGTGCAGCTAGCCTAGCATCACTTCCTATGACAGTGATTGAATTAGACATCTAGTGAGCTCCCGTTCCCAGTTACCTTCTCCTTTAGGACATAGCAAAGATTATATTTTCTTGCACCCTTACAAAGAGGTGGTTCACATGACAACTCTGCCTAATGAGATGTGAGGCAACGTGATGGTGGACTGTGTAGGCTGAGGCTGTGAGAAGCCTGTGCATAATCCCTCAGTTTCTCTCCTCCCATGCCGCAGTGGATGAAGGGGCCATTTTTTCCTAGTTAATGCAGCTATGCTGTAATAGTGCTTTGTCACACTGGGCCCCTGAATGATTATGTGAAGTGGAGCCCCTCTGTCAACCTGCCAACACAGTTGCTGAACTGAATCACTGGGACTTAACTAATTTTCTTACTGTAGCACAACCGAGTCCATTCTGACTAATATATTCGTCCATTCACACTTTTTTGGTGGGGGCAGGGGCTAGAGATGTGGGCTAGGTGCTAATGTGACCTTTTTCTTTTATTTGTAGTTCCAAACTAGTGCTAGAATATGTGTACACATGGCTTCAGTTATTTTCTTTTCCTTTTCAAAAAAGAAAAACAAAACACAACATTATTGCCTCTGTTTCTTACTGTTTTTCTGAATATTCTTGTACTATTGTCATCTGTCATAATTTTAATCTCTGTTCTGGAAAGTTTAATATATTCATTTCCTACATTACCTGGGTGATAATCTAAATCCCAGTTCTGGTCTTTAAGCCTCTAAAGCAACTTTTTAATTCTGCTATGGTATTTTTAGTTTCCTTGAAATATTTTATTCTCACCCATCTCATGCCATCCTTGGTATATACATATCAGCCTGTCCTCAAATTCTGGCTTTATTTTCTTTGCATAGGCTGGGCCTTAAACCCTATTCCAGATGCCAGAACATCATCTTCTTCTTTTTTTTTTTTTAGAACATACTCTTTATTTCTGGTTTGTGCAGTAGATGATTTGCAGAGGGTGAGACTGTGTCTTCTGGATGGTGTTTTCTGTCCCTTATCTTTCCTTGTGTTTACTTAGCCTCTGTTGGGTTTTGCTTTCTATCTTTCAGCCTCTAAGCAGAGAAGAGACAGGGTTCTGTTTGCTCACAGACAGTCTGTGCAGACGGCCCTTGACTTATGCTCATTATTCTCTTTGGAGGCAAATTTCTTCCTCCTATCTCCAGCTGATGTGCACAGGTCAAGGTTCAGTTTTCTTTACTAGTTTCTACTCAGCATCTATGTAAGTACAGTGTGCTGGCTAAGGAAGGAATCATTTATATCTTTTGTGTTAAAACTCTGTTGATGACAAGAGGCAGTATAATCTGACCTAAACCAGCTAAAGCAAAGGAAAGGAGTCTGTTGGCTCAGAGTTGGGAAGAAAGCACAAGGCACGTGGGTTTTAGGCATGAATAGATCTAACGGTTTCTCTCCTCTCTCCTGTGCACGCGTGGTTGTTTCATTCTTTCCTTTGGTGGGTGATTCTCTCTCATGTAGCAGGGAAGAGTGGTGGGGTATGAGGGGTAAGGCCACAGAATACTTCAGACACACGACATCCTGGACAGTGATTCTGAGAGGAAAGAGAGCCCTCCCTACATCCCAGCATCAATATATACTAGCTTAGGAAGGGACTCCTGTTCACCTAGTGTGGGCCTTGTGCCTGTTCCTTGGACCAGTTCAAGTGACAAGGTGATGGGCTGCTGCCTTTGGCCAAGCCTGAGTCACATGCTCAGCCTTGTGAAGGTAGAGGGTGGTTGGAAGTCTTGCCAGAATTTTATGGAACGAAGAACAGGTGAGAGTAGGGCATGCATTATATCAGAAAAATGGAGAGCAAAAATGGAGGCAGGCTGGACAGAAAAACATACTGGGGGCTCACGACATGCCTGGCATCTGATTCTCAGTCATTCTGAACCAACAGAAAACACAAAATACTACGCTCCCAGGTACATGCTGCCAACAGTGTGGCACTTCTCAGGATGCCGGAGTCTCACTATATCCACACTCCCCCTCCCTTCTCTCCCCCTCCACACCCCACCCACTCCAGAGCAAACATCAGATATGAGTGAATATGGACACTAGGTTTGGCCACCTCTTTTTCCTGCTGGAAGAAGAATAAGGAAAAATAAGATAGATTATTCTAACTCCTTGATGAATGGCAAAGCAATTTTAATGGTGGAGAATACGACTTGAGGTCTCAGAGCATTAACCTGTTGGTGTTCTTTCTGGAAGTTCCACTGTTGCTTTGCATAGATTCTTTGATATCTAGGAGAACCTCACTCTCTAACACTTGTAGGGGCAAAATTTAAGTTAAAGAGAAAGGTGATTAGAAAAAGGAATAGCCCTGGCTGGCATAGCTCAGTGGATTGAGCTCGGGCTGCGAACCAGGCATCGCAGGTTCGATTCCCAGTCAGGGCACATGCCTAGGTTGCAGGCCATGTTCCCCAGCAACCGCACATTGATGTTTCTCTATCTCCCTCTCCCTTCCCTCTCTAAAAATAAATAAATAAAATCTTTAAAAAGAAAAAGAAAGGAAGATGATTACTTTTAGCCTTGCGGAGCCAACCTAGACTTCAACCTGTAGAACACTCCAGGGCCGTCAGGGACATACCTTATTTCACAGCTTTGCTTTGGCCACAGATACCTGACCATGACAGATGATGAAAGTGGAAAGGTGTGCAGTGGCCAGGTCACGGCAGAGCCTCAAGTGCCATGCTGAGGAGCTCGGACTACCTGTAGGTAATGGTGCAGCATCCGGAGGTCTTAGAGGAGTAAAACGTCCAGGTTTGCTCTTTGGACCCACTGCAGTGGTCTAGTGCGGTGACCTTGATGAGGGTTTGTTTATTTATTTACTTATTTTTAAAGCTTTTATTTATTTTTAGACAGAGTGGAAGGAAAGGAGAAAGAGACGGAGAGAAACATCAATGTGTGGTTGCCTCTCACATTGACCTTCTGGGGACCTGGTCTGCAACCCAGGCATGTTCCCTGACTGGGAATTGAACTGGTGACCCTTTGGTTCGGAGGTCGGTGCTCAATCTACTGAGCCACAGCAGCCAGGGCAAGGTGATGAGGGTGCTTTTAAAGAACTGTTTTAATTTATCTGCCTTGGATATTTGTTACTTACTCTTATGATGTAATCACCTGTGGGTCCATAGGTCTCTGTGTAATATGATACAAATATGCCCCACACGGAGGGAGAAGGGCAGAAAAGCAAGGACTGTCTGGCTTATCACCCAAAGCCCCATGTTATGGTAGACTGGCAGGTAGACTGTGGAGTAGGCAGAAGGCCAGGAGGTGGATGGGGCTGGCCAGTGACAGGAAAATGCATGATGATTTTGGGATTCTGTGAAGGATCCAGAAACAGCAGGCTAAATTGGAACCACATGCTGAAGTTAAGATGAAACATTTATTTATTTATTTAAGAATATTATAATTTATAGAGCTGGTGAGGTGATTATTGATGTTTCAGGTTTACATATGTAATTTAAATATGTATTTTTAATTTTTTTCTTTTATTGACTAGAGAGAGGGGAAGGGAGAGGAGAAAGAGAGGGAGAGAAACATTGATGTGAGAGAGAAACACCAGTCTGTTGCCTCCTGCACACACCCTGACTGGGGACTGAACCTGCAACCCAGGCATGTGCCCTGAACGGGAATTGAACTGGCAACGTTTTGCTTTGCAGTACAGTGCCCAACTAACTGAGCCGTACCGGTCAGGGCTGTGAATATGTATTTTAAGTTGAAAGGTCACATACCTGGAAAACTAGGTTGGCATTTTCATGCATTCCAAATATTTCTGGGTCATCTATCAAAGGTAGATTTTCAATGTAATCTTTAAACTCTTGTAGGCTGTCAGCCAAGGGTGCAAAATAGATGCCTGTTATTGAAAACACAGAAAGCAAGTGTCTCAGATTAACTAGCTTTGTACTG
>PVIA01010599.1:0-50571 GCA_004024845.1 Tonatia bakeri
AGAAGGAGCTCCTACCCTTTGCAACAGCATGGATGCAACTGGAAAGCATTATGCTAAGTGAAATAAGCCAGGCAGTGAAAGATAAATACCATATGATCTCACCTTTAACAGGAACCTAAACAACAAAACAAAGAAACAAGCAAAATATAGTCAAAGACACTGTAATAGAGGACAGGCAGAAAGTGACCAGAGGAGAGAGAAGAGGGAGTTTCAAGGGAAAAGGGGAAGGGTTCACAGGAACAAAGTTAAAAGACACATGGATAAAAACTAGGGGGAGGGTGATAATGGGAGGGACGTTGGGAGGGTGGGTGGGTGGGCTTGATTGGGAGTAAAGGGGAGAAAACTGTACTTGAACAATGATTAAAATAAAATTTAAAAAATGGGGGGATGATAAAAAGGAAGCTTTAGAGAAAACATGTAATTACTTACAATAATTTAACCATTTATTTATTTAAGAAATATTAATTAAGTCATTACTGTATTCCAAGGAGTGTCAGAAAGCATAGAGTAGGGGGAAATATTAATTTTGTAAGATTTTAATTCTGGTTCTAACACTAAATACTACTAACCAAAAGTTACTTTACTTTTATGAGCACTAATTTTCTCATTTGTTAAATATGAGTAAAATAGATATCTAAGTATCATCTAGCTCTAAAGCTCATTACTGGCATTTTTCATTTTTCAGTCAGATAGTGTGCCAGATTGCCTCTGTAGCCCATGGGTCTGCAGATTGCTGCTCCAGACTCCTCAAACTGAGCAATCCAGTTCACATCATGAGCTCTCACAATCCACTGCATACCCTGTGATCACTCTGATATCAGTCCTTACATACAAAAATGTTGGAAAAATAAAACACCTAATACTTAGAAAGGAAGCACAAAATAAACAGAAATGCCTCAGATGCCTCAGAATGCAAACAGTAACACTTTATGTCCAGAATGAAAATGCTGTGCACCTTCAAGCTGCTCACATGAATTTGACAACTACAGTGCATGTTATATGAAACATTAGTCCCACAATAATCTTCAGAAGAAAAGAGTTTGGTGATTCAATAAGTCTAACACATTCTCTACCAAAATTAAAGGTTCAGGAATGACAGTTCAAAGGAGTTTTACAGGTAAAAGGGAAAAAAGTTTAAGGTAAAGTAAAATAGGGTTTCCCTTTTCCAAGTTTATCTAAGCATATGACTGCAGAATCAAATTTAGAAAATGCTGTAATAAGATGTAAAACTGAAATTTGGCTTAATATAATAGATTTTTTAGAAAAAAAAATGTAAGGCATTTAAGGCTAAGACACCAATGTGCCCTGCACAGGAAGGCAGATAGCCAGGAGGGTGCTCTTTGTTGCTAACTTACCAGACACTCCACAAACTTCAGTATTTCTGAAATGGGTTATAGGGGAGTCTGTTGAGTGCCACATACCCCTTATCTTGCAGGAAGGACAGACTGTTTCCATGAGTAGCTATTATTTCTCTAAAGAACACAGGCTTTTTAAGTATATATATGCAGTGCAGTAGTTCCCCACCTGTGAATTTGCTTTCCATGATTTCAGTTATTCTCAGTAGACCAGAGTTCAACAATACTAAATAAAAAAGACAGAACTGAATAATCCCTAAATTTTATACTGTGTTCCATTTTAAGTAGTGTGATGAAAATCCTCTCTGACGCATTCTATCCTGACCAATGTGAATCATCCTGTCGTCCAGCGAGTCCATGATGCTTACACTGCACACTCCTGAGTCATGTAGTGGCTAAGTTATCAGATTGGCTGTCATGCTCATGTTCAAGTAACCCTGTTTTACTTAATCATGCCACATCCACATAACTTTTACTACAGTATATTGTTATGACTATTTTATTACTAATCATTGTTAATCTCTTACTGTGATGAATGCATAAATTATACTTTACCATAGGTATGTATGTGTATGAGAAAACATACTATATGTAAGATTTGGTACTATCCATGGTTTAGGCATTCACTGGGATCTTTGGAAGCTATCACCCATGAATAAGTGGGGAGGGAACTACTATATAACAAATTTCTATAAACTCCTTAGGAAGGTTATTTCAGACATAATTGGATTCCACATTTGTTCTCATCTCTCCTCCAAGTATACAATCCCAACAGCTAAAACCCACATTTCTAATATCCTTGCTAGGAGAGGTATATAAGCAGTAGAAAGTGATCATGGACATGGTAGCCCATTCTTGGGAAGTAGAGAGGCAGTAAGTAAGCCACTGCACCTACAACTTCCTCCCTACTCAATCTGGATTGGGACAACAAAACAGGTACCCTGTTTCATTTTATGAATCACTCCTGCAAACCATTAACACTTTGCATTCACATTTAAACCAGAACAGAAAAATTCCACCAGATGGTGCCAAACCACAAGCAGGGCAGATAGAAACCATTCATAAGCATCAAGGAACTCTGGACCAGTTAGTAGCAAAATTTACCCCAGTCATGTCACTCCTGTTACAAAAACATGATTCTACACCCATATTATGGAATGGAATTGTTTGGACCCAAGTTATCCCTCACTGGTAAGGTTTTATCATGTTGGAACTTAAAGTTCATGACAGCGAGCTCAGGGACCATGCCCACACCAAGAAACTTCCCTGGAAGAAAGTTTCTTGGACAGTTGTTTAATAATCAAGTCTTGGTGGTTGAATTATTGCGGAATGCTTTTACTGCAAACATGCAGAAAAACTGATAATCAGTGTCTTAAATAAGAGGAGTTAATAGTTCTCACATTTTAAAAAACAGCTGATGACACTGAATACTGTTTAACTAGCTCAATCATTTGGATCCAGTGTTTTATTTTTAGACCTTTCCTTCATGGGTGCAGACTGCCACCACCACTCAGATACCACTTTTACATTCAGAGATGGGTAAGGAGAAGGAGATTATTAGCCATGGCTGTCACCTTTTACTACTGATAGCAGCAGAAATCCCAACAGCATCTAATGGAGTTCTACTTTAGCCCAAACTATCATTTAGTTGCAAGGCAGTCTGAGAATGCATGTACGAAAAGCAAGGGAAACAAAGAGTGCTCAGGAGCCACAAAGAATGACATGCCCCTCTAAAAATAATTTCACTTTCTTGGTTATAATTTAAAAGATCCTACCAAAAGTAAAAAGGCTGAACAATAATATCTAAACCATAACAACAATAACCTTGTGACTTCCTTTCTTGTTTACCCTAACAAAAAAGGAGAGATTTAATTTAAAAGTGTTGTTATTTTAACTTTTCCTACTTATATGGATTATGATTTTGAGTTACATATAGAAATGTTAATTCAAAACAATGCCAGTCTCCAGAGATGAGATTTCTGTGAAGGAAATGGTGATAATTTAATTCAAATTTAAGGTGTCTTTCTTTGTTGAAGTGACTGTAGTTCCTGATGTTTGTAGGACAGCTTCAAATTCCAGTTACTTCATTATGATTGTTAATAACACCACTTTCATTTTCAAAACTGTCGTGGCTTGGACAATAAATTTTATGGTAACCATATTCATTAAACTCCCTATGACAATGATTCTCAAATTCACATTATTGGACAATATCATGTAGCTGAACAAGAGAACTCCACCAAGAGAGACCTAGTTGACATCTCCACTGGAAAGCTCCACCAAAGACTCAGCTATCAAAGTGAATTTATGCCATCCATTCAGTGGTTTTGTACCAGGTCTTCTTTCTCAGTGACCACCAGCGAGTGGCCTGAAAGATCAGAAAAGGAATCCAGCACTTTCCTGTAAGTATATGCTTATGATCCTACTTAGTTCTGCTCCACACACTTCCAAATTGCCCTTATGTATACAACATTGAAAAAATAGGTAAGCACTCTTAGCTTCATGCTCAAAGTGTGGGATTGGGATGGCCTGACACAGGTAAAGAAGGCAATACACAAAATTATGAGAACATATTGCTGCTCCAGCCAGAATCACTCAAGTAATTTAAAGGAGACAATTTAACATGACTTTCTGAATTGTATTTGGGGGAATCTCAGTTTCAGAATTAAGTACTGGTATTCTGAAAGGAATTATTAAAGAAATGTAGAAATACAACAAGCAGCAAAATTACTGAAAGTGAGAAAACTCCTGCACTTCTTTCCTGGGACTTTGAAGGCAGCCTTGCACTTCCATGGCTCCTCCGCTAATTCTTAGTCACAACTAGTAGCAAGATGTCAGTGTGAGACTAAAACTAGGCTCACAGAGCAAAGGGAAACACTCCTATCAAGAATGAGCAAATATCCAGCAGGAAAAGTGGAAATGGAAGATTCATCTCAGCCCTTGCCTACTTTACCCTTACCAGTATATCCTTCATTTGTCTAAACTCTCAGTCTCTCCCCTGCCCAACTGTAAGAACCAACTCACTGCGCTGACAGTGTCCACACCTATCCCACTCCACAGAAACCAGAGAAGTTTAAAAGTAAAAGTCTATTAATGTTATTTGCAGTTTAAAGTCCATCAATGATTTGCTATTACTTTTAGAATAAAGATCTACATTTTTTGTATGGTCTACAAGATACTTCAAGAATGGGTCTATGCTTATCTCTAAGTGATCATTTTAAACAACTTTCTCCACATTTCCAAATCCATTATGACCCTGAACTTTGTTCATTTCTTTGAAAGCACCGTTTTTGCATTCATCTTATATCCCCTGTATGTGCTGTCCAATCTGCCTAACACAGATTCCATCATCTTCTTTGATACCTATCATTTTTCAGACCTTGACTCAAATATCATTTTCTCAGGGAAAACTTCCCTAAACTTCATGACTAACTCTCTCATACCTGCAATACGCTTTTGGCTTTTCTTTTGCAGTCCCCAACCTAAGTTTTGTAAGTTTATATATTATGGGTATTTCATCACAAATTATCCTCTTGACTAAACATTTTGTCATTGTATCTTCAGCACAGTCCTTGGTACATGGTATATTCTCAATGAATATTTACTAAACATATGAATAAATGAGTGAAAATAAAATATTTATAGTATAATAACACCAGGTCATATTTAATCTTTGTTGCCAACAGACACCATGAATGAAAGTCATCATTACACAAGACAATGTTAAAGGAAGATTATTACAGCCTACCTTAAAAACATTTATGATTTTTTTGCCCTGGCTGGTGTAGCTCAGTGGATTGAGCACGGGCTGCGAACCAGGTATCGCAGGTTTGATTCCCAGTCAGGGCACATGCCTAGGTTGCAGGCCATGTCCCCCAGCAACCCCACATTGATGTCTCTCTCTCTTTCTCCCTCCCTTCCCTCTCTAAAAATAAATAAATAAAATCTTTAAAAAAACATTTATGATTTTTTTCATTCAACCACTTATCCAAACATCACTCTTACATTAATTGACTATTACATACCAAGTTAATGATCAATAATTACCGATTAAATAGAATAGCACTTTTAGATTTACCTTAAAATTACTAAAATTTTGAGGAATAACTCCTCACCTTATTAATTTAGAAAATCTTTGAAACCTACATTGTATGACATTTCATGATTTTAGAGATATTTATTATATCCCTTTATGACCACAGCAGACTCTGATGCTCCGCACAGATTCCCATTACGGGAGTGGGGCGGGGTGCATCCATCTATCAGTTACTGTAAATGTTGGCTGCTAAGAGCTCACAACTGACCTTTTCACAAGAAAATTGACCTTGGCTGATAGGGGCTTTCTCTCCTCAAGGAAAGAAGATGGAATCATGAATTCATGGCCACAAGGTCACCAAATAACTAACACATCTTGACACATGTAAAAGTACTAATAAAAAAATAACATTTCAAAAATGCATTTTTCTTCCAAATATTACAAACCTCTGAGACTTGGTAAATGTCATTTCAACATTTAGTTACAGGGTTGAGATTTTCTTTTCTTTTTTTTTTTAAGATTTTATGTATTTATTTTTAGAGAGGGAAGGGAGAGGGAGAGAGGGAGAGAGAAACATCAGTGTGCGGTTGCTGGGGGACATGGCCTGCAACCTAGTCATGTGCCCTGACTGGGAATCGAACCTGCGATGCCTGGTTTGCAGGCTGCGCTCAATCCACTGAGCTACGCCAGCCAGAGCCACAGAGTTGAGATTTTCACAGGTAGCTCGGTACACCAGGACAAATTCTTCATCTTTTCCTCTTACCTATCCCAGCTCAGTTTTGATTAAGAAGCTAAATCAGTCTAATACAAGTATTTAACCAATATATTTAAGCAACCATCAGGTCACTGGTTCATATAAGAATGAAATCAACATGGTACTATATGTGAAAAACTACATACTGAAAAAAAGCTGACAGTTTTAACTGTTCAATTCTTATTTTAGGAGCCAAGGGGGAAGGACTACAAGGCTAAAATTTAGTGACTTGGTCTACTATTCCAGACCAAGTACCCATAGTCACTTATATTTTCTAGAGAGCCAATACGCATTCATAAATTAATGAGTAAAAGATAAACAACTTTTGTCAAAATGGCTATTAATTTCATAAATATAACAAGCTACTAATTCTCAGCCTAATCCATTGTGAATAATGCTGGCTGGTACATAAATGACCATAGTTCACATGATGTGGCAGCTTCCAGTCTCAAAGGCCCAAGATGAAAACTGCAGGGAGTTCGAACGTTAGAGATCACAACCCAGGGCCTTCCTGGGCAGGGCTGTGAAGTCACTTTCAATTGTCAGGCTAAAAGACGTCACAGTAAAAAATTACAGGTCAGTTATTGTTATTTAACTCAACAGGATTTAATGTGTATTTTCTAGACATTAGAGTTGTGGTAAAAACTTAAATACATGACATCAAAAAGTGCCCCAACTATATTTCCTATTTTAGGTTTGTAAACTTTCAATATAAAAAAATTCTGTTAATATGCTATCAAGTCATACAAATGCTTTATTTAATTAGAAAGTCCATTATATCTTTAAAGTATTATAAGAGAAAATGAGAATAAGGTAAGTTCATTATTGAATAAACATATACCATCTTCTGCATAAATAGGTTTATAATTTATACTGTGTTTGATATTAGCTATCTAGATGCCACCCTTTCTCTTTGGAGTACTGTTTATATTTAGAGTATTAGATTTTTAATTAGGGAAATGCAAAAAATTTGAATTAGTAACTTTTTCCTACAAAAATTAAGAATTAAATGTTTACTTAAAATAAATAAAAAATAAAAACAATTCTTTCCAGGTTGCTGATATAGCTAATGAAAATTCCTAAATTGAAAACCATTCAACATGAGACAACATGAGACAGAGACAAAAGATTATTTAAAAGAGAATTAAACATTTCTAATGATAACATATGAATTCATATAAAGATAATTAACAAACATTTCTAAGCCTTACGTTTTGGTTTCTCAAAGTGTCGAACTGTGGTGAATGAGCCTGGTCACCCTCCCAATAGCACGGTAGGCAGACCAGCAGTCATCAAAAGGCCAGAGCTAGGTCAGAGATTCACCACTGCTCACCCTGGTACCATCTACTCTGGATTCTGAGGCTCCTTACAAAGGCAAGCCAACCAGAATTTTCTCATGTTACTCCACCCAGGAGAGTGAATTTGTCCAGGTGTAAATTGTATGTTTTATCCTAAGCTCAAATAAAGTTATTAGAAAACTGAGTTTCTGTTTATGTCACTGAGTGCAAGGGATCAGGATTTACAGGTCAATAAAACAAGTGGACATGTATTTGGGGTCATCTCAACTATAATATTAATGAATAATCATGGAACAATCTCTTTATATAAATGTTATACAATAAGAAAAAAATTCCTGCTTTGGGGCCTCACCAAGCAGAGCAAGGTTGGTGCTCTCCAGGCAGGTGGGAGATAATAGGGTTAACAGCAACAGCATTAAGGGTGAGAGGACCAAGCCACAGGCCTCCAGCATAGGTCACAGAAGGAATTCCTTACCTCCTGCAACATGTCTAAGAATGGATTACTAGGAATTTTATAACATGAAGGGGCTAAATTCCAGTTTTATTGTTTTAATATTCTTATGGGGCAGGTTTGTGTTAAATATTCAGTATGACCTATATTCAAATCACATTCCTTGTATCTATAAAATTCAAAGAAAGAAATTTTTATTTTTTGGTTGTGCAAAAAATCAACGTGTTTATACTGTATATATAGTAAAAAAAATAAAATTCTTAGCACAAAATTACTAACAAAAATGTATGACATCTCTCCTTGAAAAATCCTAAAGCTAAGGTTTTGCTTTGATATTGACTGGCTAAATTGCACTGAAAAGATATAATAATTAATCACCAATATTTTTAAAAAATTATCCTTAGTAATTTACAATAGATTTGCTACAGCATTTTCATAAACACTTACTTCTTTTTCTGTATATACCTTATTTATTAAGAACTAGTAACAAATTAAAATCCTGCTATATCATTTAGGACTAATGACTAGCAGAAACCCTAAAACACACTAGCTGCAATAGAAAAGGGGACTGATCAAAGAAGCCTGCTGCACATGGCAATTTCCAGAGTTTCTGTAATCTAGAAGATTCAACAAAAGCTGCCAGTTTAGTCTGGATCACACCAACCCTGAAAGTATTCCTGTGGCCAGAGAAATGCTATGTGCCAATTGGCTTAAGCCTTAGTTACTAAATTAATTACCACAGAAGAGGTGACTGGGGCCCTAGCTTTTACTACTCAGAGGCCACTGGGGTAAAGTGAATTTTATCCAAATTTTAGTGTCCACATTGCAACAAAGGGATGAAGGAATAGACACTGTTTCAGGTCTATGCCAAAGCTATTTTCTACCTTCTTACCAAATGTTCACATTGACTGGACAGTGAACAGAGATCCCTTGACCTCAGGCATAAGACTATGTGACCCAGGTCTGGCTAAAGGGTAAGTCTGTTGGGAAAATATTGCTTGATTCCTGCCCTTGAATTCTAAAATGTAAGGATGAGGCTTAAAGTAACATTAGCCATCTTGAGAATACTAAAGGAAAGCCCATAAAAATCATAGATATTTTCCCTAATATTCTAAAGTTGGCACATCACTAAATATCTGCAGCAACTGAAATGCTACTTTGTTATAGAATTTTTTTCACCCCTTCCTCACTCCCAGTTGGAGTGGCCTGGAAACACAGACTATAATATGCCAGCATAACACTAAAATAAAGTGAAGATGAGAGACACATGTTACTATGTGGAAGTCCCAACCAAGAACAAGCACCGAACAAGAATGGGGTGACCATCTTTAAAGTTTTGGAATACACATACTCATGGACTATATATTTTGGTGTAGAAGCAGGTATATTGAGGCTAGCATATGCATGGAGAATAGTATGACACCAATGCAAAAAAAAATAGTATAGAAACATCCATAATTGGATGTTTCCAAGCCCAGAAGAGGATGATCTCATATATTATATTACAACCTCATTCTCCAGGCCTCAGCTAATTAGACCAGAAATAAGCAATTGACATAGAATGAACTAGTTCACTAGCTGATTCAAGTGAATACTCAATTATTTTTCTCAATTCAAAAATCTGAATTATGAATTTTAGTCTTTGAAAAAGTTAAGATTAAACTATATTAATATCAGAGTGGACACTATAGTGAAGGCAAGGAGCTCCTGCTCTTTAGGGCACAAATCAATCCTGGTTTTTCCTATTTCTGAGGTTTCTTCTACATCCATATATCCAATAATATGCCATGACATTTTTAATTTATAATGAATATACCAAATAACCAAATATTTAGTACTTTTTAAAGTTATTATTGATAGCTCTTTGTAGTCACTCCACTACAAAGATTTTGAGTACTACAATTCCATCATCTTAATAGATGGGTGTTGTTTTTCAATCTTTTTTTTACCTTTTTATTGTGCAATGTTAAAATAATATACACAAAAATATAGAAAATAAAAATTGTCATGTACTTATCTTTCAGGTTTCATAATTATCAGGTAGTAATAACTTTAGTTATAATAACTTTTTATTAAATTTTAAGAATTATATTAGTTTGGGTCATCCATAAATACATTTTCTCTTTTTAAGTATATTTTATTGATTATGCTATTATAGTTGTCCCATATTTTTTCTCCCCTTTGTCCCCCTCTGCCCTGCAACCCCCCCTCCCACTAGCATTCCACCCACTTAGTTCATGTCCATGGATTGTACATATAAGTTCTCTGCCTTCTCCAGTCCTATATTATTTTTAACTTACCCCATCTATTTTGTGCCTACCAATTAATTATACTTCATATCCCCTGTGCTTTTCCCCCCATTCTCCCCCCTTCCCCTCCCCACTGATAATCTTCCATGTGATCTCTATTTCTGTGATTCTGTTCCTGTTTTAGTTGTTTTCTTAGTTTGTTTTTATTTTTGTTTTTAGGTTCAGTTGTTGATAGTTGTGAGTTGTTGTCATTTTACTGTTCAGAGTTTTGATCTTCTTCTTTTTCTTAGATAAGTCCCTTTAACATTTCATATAATAATGATTTGGTGATGATGAACTCCTTTAACTTGACCTTATCTGGGAAGCACTTTACCTGCCCTCCCATTCTAAATGATAGCTTTGCTGGATAGAGTATTCTGGATGTAGGTCCTTGCTTTTCATGACTTTGAATACTTCTTTGCAGCCCCTTCTTGCCTCTAAGTTTTCTTTTGAGAAATCAGCTGATAGTCTTATGGGAACTCCTTTGTAGGTAACTCTATCCTTTTCTCTTGCTGCTTTTGAGATTCTCTCTTTATCTTTCATCTTAGGTAATGTAATTATGATGTACTTTGATGTGTTCCTCCTTGGATCCAACTTGTTTGGGATTCTATGAGCTTCCTGGACTTGCATGTCTATATAGCAACACAATCAGTGAAGTGGGTTGCCCAGCCCTGTTGTATACCTAAGGCTCCACACCTTACAATGTAGCGAGTGCATCAAAACAAAGAAATATGGCCCAAACAAAACAACAGATCAGAACTCCAGAAAAATAACTAAGCTACGAGGGGACAGCCAACCTATCAGATGCAGAATTCAAAACACTGGTAATCAGGATGCTCACAGAAATGATTGAATACAGTCACAAAGTAAAGGAAGAAGTGAAGGCTATGCAAAGTGATATAAAGAAAAATATACAAGAAACTAGCAGTGAAGTGAAGGAAACTGGTACTCAAATGAATGATTTGGAACTGAAGGAAGAAACAAATATACAACCAGGACAGAATGAAGAAACAAGAATTCAAAAAAAGGACGAGAGGCTTTGAAATACATTTTCTTTACAAACTTAAAACGTTTGAGGGTTAGTTTATTATTAATTAGCAGAATAGTTTAAAAATATGACATTTTAAAGTAAATTTCTGATTTTTGTTTTGCTAGCATCCTGGTATTACATTTACATAAATTTAAAAAATATGGTTCAGCATTTTTTAAGTAGGTTTCTATCTGTAGGTAAACATAATATATCTGGTAATGTAAACTGATACATTTTCATTTAAATTAATTGTTAATAAAGTGACTATACTCAGAAGGCATTTATACCCTATTAAAAACATTGATCATTACCTTCCACATTTTTAAGAGGATACTATTTGCAATAGTTATTCTGATTTTAAACATTTACCATAAATTTTATAAAATTTTTTATTTCATATGTGTATATCTTTACAGGGTCCTAAGCACTACTACAATATTGGAGAGGATAGAATTCCATAATGAACAGTATTATTGTTACAATTATACAGGGTTGCTTTTTAGTACGCAAGAACCAGAACTAAAGCTATTGCTCCACGTACTTTCCCAGCAGCCTTTTGAAATTAAGTATATAACAATTTTATAATCTCACATTCATGCACATGCAATTGTAAAAATGTGGGGGAAAGTACTAAGTAGGAAATTGGGGAGTGTAGACTCTAGTCTAGGATCTGCTACAAATAGCTTGTGATCTTGACAAGTCACTTGCTTTCTGTGGGACTCAGTTTCCTTCCTTAAGAAACATGTGACTGAGACTACTTTGTCTTTAATTTTCTTTCCACTTAAAATTTTACGTCTAGCTATCTTTCTCACAATGAACAAATAAACTTTTTTAAATACCACATTTAAAGTTAAAAGAAATCTTTCCTCCTCCTCAATCATTTTCACCCATGGCTTAGAAAACTCGAGCTTTATAAAGATAATTTGTAATATATATTCTTAAGGAATGTATATGATATTGTATTTAAATAGTAGGATTTGGACAAGATTTTCTCTTCACTCTTGAAATGCTTTCCCCTGCAAAGTTACAAGATATCAGCAAAAATAGAAAACTATTACACAAGGATTACACTTGCTTTAGAATTTTAACTAAGGCCAAGTGCATTGAAATTACCTCAGAAACAAGGGATCTGAAGCTGTACTTCATGCATCCAATAGGTATTTGTAGAGAAGAGCTGGAGTTAAGAAATAAGTTCAGGCAAAATTATTTATCTTAACATTTAATTAAATTTCATAAATTAAATTGTAAAGTCTCTTTCAGCCTCCAGAGAATTTTTCTGTTGTTGTTAAACAAGAAGTCTTAAAAATTTCAGTTTCATCTCTAGTAAGAGGTGGATTGATGTCTAAATATAAGCTATACAATGCAGTATCATTTGCCAAATATGATTACTGAGTACTTGAAATATGGTTAGTGCCACTAAGGAACTCAGTTCTTAAATTTAATTTAAATTCAAAATTAATTAAAAACTCTTTAAGTACGTGTGAAACAACGTTTAGGTGCGAATCTACTTTCCTTGTTGTAAATTTTATGAAATCAAAATGCAGATCAAGTATTTCTGATAAAAATTTAGTGCCTGAATTGAGATATAGAGTGTTAAATAGACAAGAAAAAATAATGTAAAATACACCACAAATAAATTTTTAAATATTGACTACATGGGAATCACTGGTTCAATTCCCAGTCAGGGCACACATATGGGTCGCAGGCCAGGTCCCAGTGTGGGGCATGTGAGAGGCAACCATACATTGATATTTCTCTCCCTTTCTTTCTTTCTCTCTTCCCTTCTCTCTAAAAATACATAAATAAAATCTTTTAAAAAGTAAAAAAAATACATTATTAAAATTAATTTTGTTTGCTTTTAGTTTTAAATATAATGATGAGAACAATTAAAATTACTTATGTGACCCAATCTATAATTCTTTCAGAAAGTGCTGGTCTAAAGCACTGGGTAATTTAAAGAAAATATTTTCCAAGCAGAATCAATTCTTCTTAAATTTACTTATATAGCATTCAGTTTTGAAAGTGATAAAATAAAAACTAAAGCAGAACTCCTGAGTTTAGAAGAAATTATTCTTGTGAAGTAAAAAAACTAATTAGAAATGTTTGGGGTTTTGTTTGTATCTCTAGAGAATACATTTTAAATTGCTGACTAAATTTTAAAAATATATCTGGATTTTATATTTGGAAAAAACCTTACTTTATCCAAATTTTTAATTTTACACAGAAAAAAGCATATTTTATCTTATATATCCAAGGTCCGTTAGAAAGTTTATAGTCAAATCAGAAACAAAACTTTCAATTTTCAATCTACTCTGCCTAAGAATGAATAAGTATATGGGAATTATATATTCAAAATACAATCTTCAAGAAAAAACTATCTGGTAAAGTTTATCAAAAATGTTTTCTCCTAAGATTCTGTAAAAGTCCTTTTTATACAGTCTAAACAAAAATTGATTTTGAAAAAGAACATATTTTTCTTCAAAAATGGTTTACTTATTTTATAATTAATCAGTTCTTCTTTTACACTTTTCACAAGTCTTTTTGAAATGTGTATTTTTATACCATAAGAGCCATATACTTAATATGGCCATTCATTGGAATACTAGTGGTCTAGAAACAGTTAAGATTGGGAGCAAACTTAAGGCCAAAGCAGATTCAAAAAGTTGCTGATGTGAAGTACCAGGTCTCCTGGGGAAACAGCATATAGGCTGCACCATTGACTTGCCAATTAATCCAAAGAGCTGCATGGCTATTAGTTCAGGAAAGAGACGCTTGCTTGCCCTTGCTTGCCGCTTGCCTAGAGGTAAGAGCTAGGTTTGCAGCTGCCAAGCAGCAGAATGACAGAAATAAATGGGGAAAGAAATTAGGACTAAAATCTAAGTGTTTCATTGTCTTTTTTGGCTCCAAAGGAAGGCCTAAATGCCAAACTATGGTATCTTGTAGCTTTGACAACATACAGAAGATTCACTTATCATAAAAGCCTTCAAAAAGGAATTTTCTTTTTGAAAATTCCAGAGCAAATTTTCTAAGTATCTTTAAAATAGCATCACAGTACATACATTCTATTAATTTCTACAAAATTCTAAAAAAAGTCTTCAAGTTCAATGATTAAAAATCTGAAAGATAGGCCCATATCACATTACAGAGCTGAACATGAGTTTTATACAGTATACATATACTATCTAAATTAAAGATGCCAAATTCAGTGAAGAAGCTATTAAAACTTCAGGCTGTACATTAGTATCTTGTTCATTTTTGTCATACTTGCCTATTTTCTTGTACACATTGACATTTGGGGTTCAGGATGTTTTTAATTGTTACATGACTACATTTTCTGTGTAAATTTTCATGTGTGGAATGATACAATGAAAATTACTGTATTTGATCCTGACACTGAGAAATTGGTAGCAGCTCACGCCAACTCTGAAGTTAATTAAGAACATCCTGGATATGCTCTTTGAGAAAGTATTTCTTAGTAACTGAGAAATACTTTTATCCAACTAATAGTTAAAAATCTCAACTCTGTTCTTTTAAAGCTACTTCAGCAAAATCACAAGAGTATTAGGTCATGAAATGCAACTAAATAAAGCCATTAAAATTGTACTTAGAAAAGTATTTGTAGCTTTCTCTCACATGCAGTTGCAGGAATATCACCATGCAACTAACATCATATTTAACACCCTAAAATGGTTTCTGTTGGAGAAGCATTGCCTTATTCAACATTACTTCCTGTTCTAACTGTGGCCTAGTTCACAGTACAATACTCTGAGGATGAAATCTAGGCCTCCCAGAATCTAGTTGGGTACCACTTTGTCTCGTGCCACCCTTTTTACACTGAATCAGAATGAAAAGATTCTTGTGCAGTCGACAGCTTCATCATTGCTTCCAAGTTCAGGTTGGCTGGGCTCCCAAATCTCTTGGGTTGTGTTGGCTGCCAGAGCAAATTAGTCTCACTTTATCTTTGGGGCAGTGACTTTGCTAACTTTATTGGCTGTGTGGGGCCTAGACCTTCCAACATTATCAGGTAACAATTTTTTTCAAAGTATAGTTAAGACATTGATACCTTTCCTGGCTCAGAATCATGTTACTGAAAAAACAAAACTAGAAAAGCTATGGGGGGGAAGTATTCAGTTAAAATTATTAAATAAGTAAAAAACAAAAACAAAACAGGACTTAAAATATAGTTAAATCTGGCCAAAAAAATATTATAGGATCTCTATAAGAAAACACTAACATTAGGCCTAATTTTATACTCTGAAAAATATAAATTCCATTGATGAAGCAGATCAAACAGGTTATATTCAATACACATTATTAATATATATATTTTAGAAGATGATAAAGAAAAGAGAATAGAATGGAAAAGCAATGAAATGTGGCTATCAGAAAAATTGTACAGGCTTGGATAAGTCAATTGATTAGTTTCAGTAATACTGTACTAACAGAAACGAATTACAATCTTTCTCTAAGCTTCCAGTCTATGTCTTCTGTCTCCCAAAGTTAGTGAGAAAATTGGAGGTTTGTCTATGTGAACTTACGGATTTTTAAGAAAAAATCCATAGGAACTGAATAGCTTGACTCATAATTGCAAAAAACTAGCATGTGTCATGGCACTGCATGTAGGAGACCGTTTTGCGTGGCGTGGGCCCAGCTTCCACTTGGAGACAACTTGCAACCCACGCCCACAAATAGGTTCTCCCATGGAAAATCAGGCCTGCAATGTGCCTAGGCGGCTATGAGTCTTGCTTTTTGCTAAAACTCCCTCACCCTGAATTGAGGACATTGACTCAAAGTAACTTCCTAAAATCCATGCTAAACCTTCCAAGGATGAGTGTAACCGGTCGAACCACTTTTGCCCTTCCATTTGCAAATATCCCTCTTCTGTGGTGTGATTAGCTTTGTTTTCTGTAAAAGGTAACCACCTAAAGTGAACCTGTGCATAGCAAATGAGGACCATCATGTAATGGGCTGAGAAACCCAATAAAGGCCTGTCATTGGGGAGGCCACAGTTTTTGCTCCCCTTGAGAGAAAAGCCATGCTGTCCCTTTCCTCCACTGGACTTGGTAGTCTGTGTGAATGTCTCATTTCATTCATAATGATGTGGACACTGTGAGCCAGTGTCTGTGTCAACTGCAAGTGGAAAGACAAGCATGAGTCATCACATTGTAGATGAAATATTGGCAAGGTACAATACGGAGTTAAGGGACAAACTTTAAACAGCATGTTGTATTTTTCTTCATAATTTATTTCCTAACAGGTAACCCCCTTGAAATCATCTATGACTTCATTTGCTCTATGAATAATGACTTCTAACTATTCTATTGTCTCAATGGCCTCCAAAACATAACATTTTAAAAAGTACTCTTGTCCTTTCATTTTTTATTATGCAGTCCAATACATTCTTAAGAACATATACAAATGAATCTAACTATAGAAAGATAACATTGCAAAACACTGACAGCATAATGATTCTGAAATAATGTTGGATTATAAGAAAATTAATAGAAAACCTCTACCAACAAAGGCTGGGTACTCTCTGAAAGTCCTTTGGCTTTTATTTTACTGCTCTCTGTTAGACCATGCTCACTCTTCATTGTGCATACATTTATCTACCTGCTAGAGTAATGCAGGGTATTGTTTGTACTTGGAATAACAAAACAGAAATGCTCTCTGTAAAAAGGAGAGTGTACAATGAGCCAGTTCTCTCATCATATAGTATAGTGTGCAACTAGAAACATTTCCTCATTGACTTAAAAGTGAACAACAATGTCAGTGTAAGCAGTGACAGTTGTGTGCTTTAGGATAGGAGAGAAACTAAAAGTGTTTCAACTTAAAACAATTATGCGATGCTAACTGAAGAATAGCAATGCGTATTTCTTTCCCTGAACAACCTATGTCTTCATAATACTGTACTCATATTCTCTGTTTTCACATTCATGCTTCACTGGTCAACATAATAACAGGTTGGACTGGGTCCAGACACATTTTTTCTAACTCACCTCTTCACTCTCCATTCTTAAAACATGTTTTCTTCTTTTTTTAAAAGATTTTACTAATTTACTTTTAGAGATGGGAAGGGAGGGAGAAAGAGAGGGAGAGAAACATTAATGTGTGGTTGCCTCTCACATGCTCCCTACTGGGGACCTTGCCTGAAACCCAGGCATGTGCCTGAATGGGAATCAAACCAGTGACCCTTTGGTTCACAGGCCAGCACTCAATCCACTGACCCATACCAGCCTGGGCAAAACATTGTATCTTATTTAATACATAATTATTATTTTCTTTGTTTTCAACTGCTTATTTCAACTATATGTAAAAGTAAAATTCACTTACTGTAAATACTTGCATTAATTTAAATATCTATTTGGGAGACTTCTGGTCAACATGGGGGGGCAGGAAAACTCTCTGCTTGCTTCTTCCATGACCACATCAAAATTACAACTACATTGTAGAATAACAATAATTCAGAATCACCTGAAGACTACCTGGATGGAATTCTTATAACTAAGGATATAAAGAAGCCCCTGTTGAAACAGGTAGGAGGGGTGAAGGCTGGGAATAGGCTGGTTCCACATCCACTGTGGTGGTTAAAAATCAGGAAAGATATCTCACCTGTGAAGGTCTCCCCTGAGGTTCAAGTTGTCCCAGACCCACAGTGGGCTTCCGAACACAGTGCACCAGTGCCAGGAAGAGGAGTACCCATAATATCTGGCTATGAAACCAGCAAGGATAGCACGTGAGAAAGACAAAGCCTACTAGAAACTGAGGCACTTCTGTTGAAGGAACTGTACACTGCTTCACTCACACACAGATTCACTTGCTCTAAGCTCCAGCACAGGAACAGCAGCTCAAAATTTACCAAGTAATATAAAAAGGGACTAAATTGATTAACTTCAGGTTGAGGCATGGAAAGGCAGGGGCTAAAACCACTCTCTCTAGGGACACAAGCATTGTCAGGCACTATTGTATTTTTGTTGAACTTTTCTCCTACCCAGCTGACCAAGTGCAGGGGAGTGGAGGCAGGAACCAAATCTGAACTGCCTATTAACCTGGTATGACTGTTTACCATTCCCTAGTGATTCCCTGAGATTCCCGCCCTATACAACTCACTTTCTTGGCTTGAGCTTCTTCCAGTGATGCCTCCACACAAGCAACCTTACTTGGATCACACTGCAATTCTTCCTAAACATCTCAAAGGTCCAAACACCCTAAACAAGCAATGGCCAGCCTTGGTATGCTTTATAGCTCTTACTAAGTCATCCCAAACCTGGCAGAAGGGCAATTGTTCTTAACTTGCTTTGTAACTCCCAATGGGTGATCCCAAGCCTGGCATAAGTGGTGGTTGTCCTCAGCCCACGTTGTTGTGCCCACTGAAAGGTCCCAACCTGTCAAAAGTAACAGCTGGTCTTAGTTCACAGCATAGCCTTTTCCCCAGTGCCTCCAAGGTAAGCACAAGTGGCAACCAACAGCAAATTACTACCAAGTGGTCCCCAGCTTGGCACAAGCAGCTGCTGACGATGGCATGCATAGGAGCCTTTCCAGGAGCATCCATACCTAACATAAATGGGGACCTGCTTCAGACTGCACCAGAGAACCACCCAACCAGCTCCACAATTGGTACACAGGAAGGGTTTGCTTGCAGCAGAGCCCTGCTAAAATAACTAATGCTCCATGGGGTCATCCCAACACACAGCTCATGTGCTGCAGTCCTGACCAGCCTTCAAAGACAGCCTGAGGGTCAGTTCTACCCACTGACATGCCAACAGCAATCAAGGATCAACTACATTTTTTTTATTCTTATTTCTTCATTCTGTTCCACTTGAATGTTTATTTCTTCCTTCAGCTCCAAATCATTGATTTAAGACCCTGTTTCATTCCCTTCACTATTGGTTCCCTATATATTGTTCTTTATTTCACTTCGAGTAGCCTGCAAGTCTTCCTCTGTTTTGCCACCATACTCAATATTTCTGTGAATGTTGTGACTACCAGTGTTTTGAGCTCTGTACCTGATAGATTGGCTATGTCCTCCTTGCTTAGTTATTCTTCTGAAATTCTGACCTATTCTTTAATTTGGACCATATTTCTTTGTCTCAGTGTACCTGTTACATTGTAAAAGCAGAGCCTTAGGTATTTGCTAGGGTGAGGCAACCCACTTTGCTGCATTGTGGCACTGTGGTGTGGGAGGGGTCAGAGAGGGAACAATGCTACTTGCTCAGCTCTTGTCCTACTTTCAGTCACTTCCCCCACTACCCACAAGTAAATTGGGCCCTTCTGGTGCTGATTCCTGGATGGGCGGGCTTGTGTATGTTCTAGGACCCAGTGGATCTCTCCAACAGGCTCTCCTATGAGGCTAGGAGTTTCTCCTACCACCTCAGCCCCCATAAGTCTTTACAGTCAGAGGTTTTAGTTTCCTGCATGAGAAACTAAATGATGTGTCTCACTTCCGAGTTGTTCCTCCCAGTTTATCTGCACTCGAATGTGGTCCTGCCAAGTCCACCAGCTGCCACCTTGTCTCATGTTTTCTCCAACCCAGCTGCTGGTCTCTGCCCTTCCTAGCAGTCTGGATGAATGTTTTTCCTTCCTCCTTGGATGTTGGACTTCCATACAATTCAATTTTCTGACAGTTCTGGTTATTTTTTTTTTTAATTTATTGTTGTCCTTTTGGTTGTGCAAGGAAGCAAAGTATATCTACCTATGCCTCCATCTTGGCCAGACATGAACTAAGTTGGGGGAATGCTGGTGGGAGGGGGTGTGCAGGGCAGAGGTGGATAAAAGGGAGAAAAAAATGGGGCAACTATAATAGCATAATCAATAAAATATATTTTAAAAAAGAAAAGATCATCTACAACCTGAGGGTACACACAACCTACACATGGAACACTCCTGGAGCACATAGCTCAGGTAGCCAAGGAGCCACTGGGTCCCATCCATATAAAGCCACTTTGTCAAGCCTGGGATACATAGCAGATCTATCTAATACCCAGAATGAAACACAGGGAGACAGTAAAAATGAGGAGACAAAAAAACATGTCCCAAATAAAAGAATAAGACAAAACTTTAGAAATCTACTGAATACCAACTTCAAAACACTGGTTATAAAAAATGTTCTATAAACTTAGGTGGAGAATAGATAAAATCAGAGGGAACTTATTCAAATATATAGAAACCATTAACAAGGAGATAAAACATTAAAAAGTCATAAATTAAGAATACAATAACTAAATGAAGAATGCATTAGATGGAATCAACAGTTGATAGATGAAGCAGAGGATCAAATAAGTGATCTGGAAGGCAAGGTAATAGAAAACACATAATCAGAAGAGAAAAAAGTCAATAAAAATATGAGGATAGTCTAAGGGGACCTCTGGTGCCATATCAAGCATGTCAACATTTATATCATAGGGATTCCAAAAGGAGAGAGAGAAATCAAGAGATAAAGAGACTGAAAATCTAGTTGAAGAAATAATGACAGAAAATATCACTAACCTGGTGATGGAAATAGACATGCAAGTCTGGGAAGTGAAGACAGTGCCAAATAAGATGGACCCAAAGAGGCCCACACAAAGACACATCATAATTAAAATACCAAAGGTTAAAGACAAAAAGAGAATCTTAAAAGCAGCAGGAGAAAAACAGATATATACATGGGAGCACCCATAGCCTATGAACTAATTTCTCAATAGAAGCCATTGGCCAGAAATATTAAAAGTACACATGGAACATTTTCCAAAATAGACCCCGTGTTAGACAATAATACAAGTTTCAAAAAAAATTAAGATTAAAATGCAATCAAGCATGTTCTCTGAGTATAATGGTATGGAAGTAGAAATCAATTAAAAGAAGAAAACTGAGAAACACACAAACATGTGGAAGCTAAATAACATGCTACTAAACATTGGGTGGGTAAGAATGAGATCAAGGAAGAAAGCAAAGATACCTCGAGACAAGTGAAAATGAGAACACACTGACCCCAGATCTGTGGGACACAGCCAAAGCAGCCCTAACAGGGAAGCTTGTATCAATAAAACCTACCTCAAGAAACAAGAAAGTTTTCAAATAGACAATCTAATATTACATCTAAAGAAACTAGAAAAAGAAAAAAAAAAGAAAGCACAAAGTGAGTAGAAAGAACAAAGTAATAAAGATCACAGAGGAAACAAATTTAATAGAGTCTAACAAACAGTAGAATAGATCAATGAAACAGAAAACTGGGTCTTTGAAAAGATCAACAAAACTGATAAAGATCTATCTGGCCCTCTGCTCTATTAGGTTGAAGAAAATTACTTTAGTTATTTCTTAGAAACAATTCAGATCATAGCAAACTTTATTTTATAGGAAATATAAAGTCACTCAAGCTTATAGGCTGATACCATAGTTGAAAAATAATATTTTAGGTATAACATAGACTAGAAATTGAATAGAGCTTTGTTTAAAATAATATATTTAAAAATACTGAATGTTCTAACTAATAAGGTTACAAAAAATTAGATAATAGATATTAAGAGATATTGATATTGGGGGATATTGAGCTGATAGTAGCCAGGCTTAGTAACTAAAATACCAATAGTGATTATTAAATTTCATTTCTGTTTCCTGGGACAATGGTAGTATCACTAAACGGATTGATAAAATTAATGAAAGAGTATAATTAAAGATAACTCAACATAAGCAAAACCTTACTCATGTTCTTCTCTGGTTCTATCTTTTTTTCCCCCTTAATTTGAAGATGGCAAGTCAGAAACAAGGTTGCAAGATTTAGCAAATAAATTTGAATTTCATACAAAAACAAATAATTTATTAGTATGCATATGTTCTAAATATTGCATCAGTGAAACTTACACTAAAGTAATATTCATTATTTATTTAAAATACAAGTTTAACTGGATGTCCTGTATTTTATCTGACAGTCTAGAAGTCAAGATTTTACCATTGAATCTTTTACTTACTTTCACTGACCTTTCCACATTTAACCATGACCAAGTCCTGATGGTTTTACCTGCTAAATATCTTTGAGCCACCCACCAAATTCCTCCTTTGATACCACCATGCAGCAGACTAAAACATTATGATCCTTCAACTAGACCACCTCAGTAGTTTTTTACTATTCTCCGCTACCTCTCTGGTCTCCCTCAAGTTTTTTCTACAATATGTACCTAGTGTTATATTTTCAAAATGACTATGTCATACCACAGCACCCCCATCAACAGTGCTTCAAAATTTGTTCTTACAGTAAAGATAAAAATTCTGTCACAGCTTACAAAGGCCAATAAGTTCTGACCTCTCCTATCTTTATCTCACATGTGTTCCAACTACACTTTCAGATATAATTAAACCAGGACATTCCCACTAAAAGCCTTTATACCTGCTCTTCCCAATATCTGGAATACTTAAGTCTCTCTTCACTTGGTTAATGTCTATTATCAGACTATACATCTCTGTTTAAAACAATTTTAACAGCAGTTTTCCTTAGGTCAGATCTTATTACATGTTCTTACAGCATTTCTACTCATAATCTTCATCATAGATTTAATTTCACTTTAATTTCATTGATTATATCAATTTTTGTTTTTCTGTAAAGACTGAGGTACCATGATGTCAATAACTATGTTGGTTTTTCCTCATATATGTATCTCTAAAATTAAGTCTAGTGTGGGAGATAGTCACCACAGAGTAAATATTGGTTCATGCAATAATATCCAGTAGACACTTGGAAAAAGGAATTAGCTTTAGCAAGGTAGATAGGTAGAGATCTAAAATTATTTTTTCCATAAGAGTTTGTGGGTTTTTGCTTTGACTAGTGTGGCTCTGTTTGTTGGAGCATCATCCCATAAACCAAATGGTGGTAGGTTCAATCTAGGACAGAGCACATACACAGGTTGTGAGTTCAATCCCCAGCTGGGGCATGTATGAGAAGGCAACCAATCAATGTTTCTCGCTCACATCTCTCTCTCTCTCTCCCCTCTTACCCCTCCCTCTCTCACTTATCTTCCTTTTTCTCCCTTTCTCTAAAGACAATTTTAAAAAGTTCTTATATGGGGATACAAAAATTAAATAAGACTGTGGGATTTGATTAGTAAAAAGAGAAGTGAAATAGTGACTTTTAACCATGAAGATTATTTATTTTAGGAATCAGGTAGTTGGTTAATGGCTGTAAAGACAAAACAGAAAATGGAATAATCAGAGTAAGAAAACAAAAGCTTCTACTAGGGGTTGATCATTTTCAAACACCGAAAAGAGAAAAATGAGAAAAAAGGAGAACTGATTCTTAATGTATCAATTACATTATCTTGAAAAAAAAACTTTTTTAAAAATGGTGGAATAAAAAGCCACTTGCAAAATAGTAAAGAGGAGAAGATGGCAATATAAGCAATATGGGTAAGCTTCTATATCAAAGGACATGTCCCTGAAACTGATTTCACTTAGAATATGAAAGAAAAAAATAGATGCTCTATGTATAACCTGTACTCATTGTTCTCTGTAACAATGTTAGGTCTGTAAATAGGAAAATTATTTGTAATTATGAGAATATCCAAATACAGGGACAAATGAAACAGTTAATTAGTACACTCTGTGTGGCCAGATCAATACGTAGGCATTTTCCTGTAGAAAAGTAAAATCTTTCAACTCTCAGCATTAACAAAAGGCAAAAGTCTGCTCACCTTCCACCCAACAATCCCATTTTTTTACTATAAAATACTCTTCAACTGGTACACGATCATAGCGAGGGGTATTGGACAAAATAAAACTTTCATTTAAATGGGTACAAAATTCTTGTAACATAGTGAGAAAGATTAAAGTGACTATTTTTAATCATTTTAAAAAATAATAAATTTGTTAAAAATGTGCAGATCCTCCTTGTGTACTCTAACTGGTATTTTTTAAAGGTTCATTTTATTCTCATTTGAGAAAAAGGAGAAGAGAGACAGAGAGAGATAGACAGAGAGAGAGAAACATCAATGTGAGAAACATCAATGGGTGTTTCTCCTGCACCCTCCCAACTGGGGATTGAATACACAACCTAGGTACGTGCCTCAACCGGGAATTGAAATGGCAAGCCTTCAGTTACAGGATGACTCTCCCACCAACTGAGCCACCCTGGCTGGGGCCATACATCCTAATAGTGAGTTAAATATAGGCACCACTTCATTACAATTTTTGAAGAACTGTGCTGCTTATCAGTTTTACAAATTTCCTCATGAACCATTATTTTTCTATTGCTGTTTCACTTAATGCAACATATTCTAAGTAAAATAGATTACAATTAAAAAAATAAAACAAAAATCATGAGTGATCATGTGTCAGATATAGCAGTGTTGGAAAATCTTTCTTATCCCACTTCTTTCTGTAATTTTTATTCTTTTATTAACAGAGAGAGAGAGAACAGATTTTATTAAGTGGTAGTATACTCCATAGCATATGGGAGCTGACCAGCTCTGAGTAGAGACTGACCTCAGGGGCTGGAGTGATTCTATTCTTATAGGGCAGATATTTCCCTGCTAGTTTTGGAGGGGTTTTATTGTGCATGTGGAAGTAGTAATATTACTTTAAAGCTACTGCATATGTGCAGTAATCATGGGAGATTTTCTTTGATTGGTGACTGGGGAAGGGGGGTCCCACAATGTTAGTTGATATAATTTCTTTGAGGCAAAAAGGCAGATCTGTTGTACCTTAATAGTTTTCAGCTTCTATTTAGTGCTGCCAGTGGAAATTAAGTGAGAGGGTACTATAGAAGACTGCCCTGGTTCTCTTCCAGAAGACCCACCCCTCACTAAAGTCAAATGGCCTTAAATACTGAAAATAGAAAAGCTGTGGACACTCTAGAAAAAAGTGCTCATTTTGGAAGAGTTGCAAACCTCCCTCAAATTGAATCAGAAATGAGAATTCAACACCATGCATTTTTTATCCCCTTACATATTGTTATGCAAATGAAGAATTATTACAGAGAAAGCATCTTTACTTTTACTGCTATTACCATATGCCTTCAGTGAGTAAATACATCTTTCATTATATATTGTATATTGGTGTTTTAAGATGTGCTTTTTAAAAAGCTGTAATGTGTCTTGAAAGTACATAATAACCATGTTAAACAACTTTATTTTTCCAAGAAATGGTGCATTTTGTAAAGTGTTATCTACTGTAATCATTTTACATTTAACATGAATTGAACATACATTCTCCTTCAGATGAACTTTCTGGTGACAAACTTTGAAATTGACATATTAAAGCTGATTTAGGATTGTCAAAATATGGTATAGCTATCTGCACAAAGTATGCATAAAAGTGTACAGATGGTGGACTGCTGGTTTACACGGCAGCGTTGCTAGTACACCCACTCCCCATGAAATTAAGAGAGTCACAGTCTATCTTCCATGGCAGGTGTAAATGACTTCAACACACCGATAACCAGTTTACAATGATGCCCCTTCAGTACATAAGGTTTAACACTGATTTTGTGTTTTGTGCAAAATAGCACACATATAATTCCCATATCTTGTTGTAGGATAAATTTTAAAATAAAACAAACATTTACAAACATGAAGAGAATCTATTAAATATAGCAAGCTAGTTAATGATCAAATTGTCTGCTGATTACTCCATAGAACAATAGGAATTCCAAGTTTATAACTTCCATTTTACACAGATTAGCATTGAAAGTGAACATTCAAGAAGACTCTGATATGTAAATGAACCCATGTAAAAAAATTTTCCTGAAATAGCTGCTATTATAATGTGGACAGTTCAATGATTTGGAAGGTATTCTATGATGAATATTAAATTAACTGAACAACTCCTCATGGCTGAACTAGTCTTTAGTAAAGGCTACTGATTTCATGATCCCCATCAACATCACCATTATTATTCATAATAACACCTTGAATTTGTAAAGCACTTTACAATCTGAAAAGTACTTTTACATGTAAAGTAATCCCTCTCCAATTTTAGTTCCTATTATGCGAGTTTAAAATGTATGCAAATTTATTTCTACGTATATTTTTTGCAACTGATAGAATAACTGTTCCACTCACTTCTATTGAACATAATTTTGAAAAAAGAAACTGGGTGCTAGGAACCTCTAAAAGAAGTTAAAGTGGGTTGTCTAGAAAGAAAGGTTCCTACAGTAGAATATTTGAAAAGATAAAGCAAGAAAATGTAAGGAGATTCAGATAAGAAAATTCTATCAGATGAGAAAAGGAGTGGATGGAAGTAAGAGGGCTGATGACAAGGTGCTTTGGCAAGAAGTTATTTTGAACAAGATTGCAAAGAACAGTTAACCTAAGCTATAAGAGAGGCAGTTTGTGAACTGCCTACTCAGTGATATTTAGGAGGTCTTATAAAGTTATACAAACAGTTTGGGTTCTTACCCATCCAAGTTACTCTATGTCTCATAGCCCACTTTTAGACATGGAAGGTGAAAACCAACAAATGGGAGTAATAAAAATACAAATGTATAACATATTTGTTGGATGGCCAGATAGAATAAAGATAGAAAAGCTTTTCAGTGTGCTTATTATGTAACAAAAGAAAAACTAATAGATAAGCATCTCCTTTAAGGTACACAGAAGAACCTGAACAGTTCTTACTAAGTACAAGGTAATAAGTGAAAATGGTATGGTAGCCATTATTACTGCATTAAAATGTGTAAGTTGTCATTGCTATATTTATATTATTATCTAATGTTCCACCTTTATTTTGCTTTTTAAAAACATTTATTATGACTCCAAACCTCAGACCACATATTAGTATTTTTCATTTCAATTGTCAATTTAAAAGTATGATAAGATTTTGTTAACAAGATTCACAAACATCTTTCAGCAGAAATTTTAGTTTCTCATGATTTTCTAAACGGTGTTCAAAATAAAAATGGAAAGATGCTACAAAAAAAAAGGAGATATCTAGCAAGCTTACATTCAGATTTAATCTCCAATAGGTAGGAATTATCACAGTCTGAATAATACTGCTGTGGTAAAGTCATACATATATATGTACGTGTGTGTGTGTGTGTGTGTGTATGAATAGCCCCAGATGAATCATATTTCTAGGTACACCTATGAGTGGTCTCTCCTCACATTGTGGTTGGTTTTAGTCACATGACTTACCTTGGGCAATGGGACATTAGTAAGCATGAAATAAGCAGGGATTGTTAAAACACAGGTTGGAGGTTTGCTCCTTTGAACATGTTTTCCTGGAACCCAGAAACCACCATTTTTTGATGCAGGCCAAGATGGACACATGGAGTAGCTACACGGAAGATAATCTAGAAATAGTCAACATTCATAGCCGACAACCCCAACTTACTGCTTCAAGTTGTCCCATTATGCCTCAGTCTTACATGTGATCTCTATGTTGGAGAACTTAATGGGAGCAAGTACAAGCATGTAAGCACTGAGTTTTAAAGTGCTTTGTCAAGAAGCCATAGAGACTTTTAACAATGCTTATTGAGTTTTGAAATGTAGATAATCATAAAACCAAATATCAGTAGTTGTAGAGGCTACATATTAATAAAAAGCATAGGATGGCCTCCAATTATACAGCACAACTCTAATTTGCACTTATGGTTCTATTTTTACCAAATCATAGTTTCAGTTAGTTTAAAAATAATATAAAAGTCTTAGTTACTCCAAATGGCATAAATGCTATAAATTACTTTAATTTTTTAACTTATAGTAATAATGAATGTTAATAATTTTAATGCTGGATTACTCTAATTCTTGTCAAGAACATCATTTCCTCCAAGAAAACAAGAAATTTAATATATTAAATTTTAGTGTGAAGAACATTTTAAATAATTATTATATTTCAACCAATCCTATTAAAGCTTTAGACATAAAAAATTGTTTTCCATTTGCAAAACAAATTAATTTAACTTTATTCACAGTTACTAAACTAAGTTTTTGCTAACTTATGTCATTAAAAATATTAATATCACATATGATTCAAGTACAGATATTCTTGAATAATTATCAAGTAAAAGAAACTACATTTGATCTAATTTCTATTACTACATTAATTGTGAAATTAATGTTAAATTCTTCTACAAGGGGAAGAAATTTTATCTTAAATCATTATAATATAGCTAATATATTTTGACATGCATATAAAGAAGAAAAATAAATCATAGATTATTTTTATTATCTACAGATAATATTTATGGCCATTTTTATAATTTCCTGAATCTATAAGAATTTAATTGTGGATAGAATAAAGAGTGCATTTTCAAATACCGCCCTTATAATCTCCCCCAGAAGTTGGGAATTTGTCATCCTTATTTCTCACTCATTTACATTTGTTTCATGTTATTTGTAATGCTTTTGGAAAAGCTGTGACTTTTGACAGTTGAAAATGAACCAAGAGAGAGAGGGAAGAGAATGCTGAATTTAGAAATATGAAGTTAATCCAACATAAACAAAGTAGCATTCAAATTCACATAATTTAACAGTAAAATTTTACACATTGGAGGTGCTACCCTATCAATGAACATCTATATTCATTAAGACATGACTCATAGCAGGTAAAAGGAGTGCATCATTAGTAATCTCATTGTTTTAAATTAAAATCAATTCACAAATAATGCAAGATTAATTTCTTAAGATGCTAAATAAGTTGTTCCCTCATCATAAGTGGGAATTGGAAACACTTAACAGTGAACTTTACTGGAACTGAGAACTCAGTGACACAAGCCCAAATCATTGATACCCTATAGGCATCACAACAGTATGAGGGCAATATAGTAACTGACAATATGTCAATTCATTGTCTTTGATTTCCTTCAATATTACCCATCACACTGGCAGAATCAATGATGACTGATCCACAATCATTAAAACTGAAGAACTGGTAAGGTGAACTCAGTCAAACCAACTTACATAAGTAGAACCAGCTTTTACTTAATAGGCTGTTCTTGCTTAATTTGGTTCAATCGTTTTCATGTGATGATATTACATATATATGATTAATATATATATACATATATACATATGTATACATATATTGGATTAACGTTCTCTTTAAGTTCTAAATTGTCAAATGAACATGTTCAACTGTATATAATTTTTCTATTATTTTTATTTGACCTTGATATCTTTCAGGAATACCACAGCACATAGATAGCCATTTAAAGAATACAAACTCATCAGAAATGTTTAACATGTTCCTCACTCATCAAATTTGAGAACACAAATTAGTATATATAAGCTTTTTATATAATGATCTCAATATCATTAAGGTTTTATTCTGAATAAGAGCCCATACTAACATAAAGGTCCATTTTGTTATTGTCTTCTTACATAATCCTTGTATAAAGTGTAATACATCTATAATTATAAATATGAATGTAAACATATTTATATACAGATGTACAGAGGAATTTAGATTTGGGTATTTGTAGGTTAATCCTTAGGAATACTAAGAATCTCTATGGTTTATGCACTAAGGACAATGATAAAGCATTAAAAAAGAAAAAGAGGAGATAGAGAGGGAGGGTGAAGGAGAGGGGGAGAGGAAGGAAGAGAAGAGAGAAAGAGGAGGGGTAAAAAAGACAGAGTCCAGTGGAAAACCATCAGGACTAGAATCTTTGTGTGGATTCAACACTGGGGGAGGGAGTTCAGCAAATAAAAGCATGGAGATATTGTGAAGGTAGTGAAACATTGCTTCTGGAATAAGAGGAGAAACAGCCATAAAAATGTAAAGAAAATTCGTACAAGAATTTATTGGATTCTGTGCATGAGAAATTTAAAATTCCAATACAGTATCTCTGGACCTATTGATTAATGCACTAAATGAATAGGAAATGTCTATTGTGTTTTTTCTACAGACAGAAAGATGAATCATATACGGGGGTGGGCAAAAGTAGGTTTACAGTTGTAATACAAATAAATTATATAATAATTAATAAATAATGTACAAGAGTAAACTCTGTATTTTGTGTACTCATAACTATAGCCCTACTTTTGCCCACACCAGTATATATGAACAAACAAAACCATATACTACACCTGCAATTATAGTAGAATGATATATTTAAAATATTGTACATTCAGATACAGAATTCTTTTAATTTGAATTCACTACATAATATATACTTTATATAGATGTATGTATGGTAGATGATTTAATACTACTTAAGAAATAAAATATGTATTATTTTATTTAGTAGAATATACTATGATTTTATTTAATAGAATATTTTACATATTTATGAACCACTTATGTCATCCATAACATAATCATCATATAACATAATGCTTGTTAAAGGAAAACTTGCACCAGGCAAGGAAACCTTTATTCAAGACTATTGCAGTAGGAGAAAGAGACCAGAACTGTTTGAGCTCATTTCCACTGAAACAAAGAGATGAAGAGTTTTTGAAACCTGACATGAAGTTGGATCATAGACCACTTGTGTTTTCTAGTGGCCTTACCCAAAGGAAAAGTAAATTTTCTCATATCTTCATGACAGGAGAGAATTTTACAACTTGGAGCAAAGTGTCTCACAGAACTTAGGGAAATTCAGGTGATACCTTCCATAGAGACTGGAAAATAAAGGTGCCATTGTCCTTGATCAGATATTTCAAAAGCATGGTTCCCAAGCCCTTGAGAAAGACATGACTGCATTGTAAAACTGGCAAGAAGTTTTTAAAAAGATTTACATCTCATAGGGAGAGAGAAAGAATTTATACTTACAAGTTTCCCAAAGCAAATAGTCTAAGGAAGTGAGGGTCAGAGTCCTACTCTCAGGAAGAAGCCTATATAAAGTTTAGTTAAGCTGCGGGGCCTGTTAAGACCATCTTGTTTTCCTACAAAAGTGTTTTATTTCATTTTTAAATAAAAATTTGTTATGCATATCTCTTACCTTCTGCTATTCCTTCAACATTGATCCTTGCATTACTTCTTAATATTTTAATATGTAAAGGAGGTTTAAAGTTATAAGTGAAAAAAACTTAATCTCTTCTCTATCTACATGTTTATAATGTCTGAATCTATTCATATCTTTCATAAATCTACTATTCTGAGAGGATTTAATGATACAATCACTTTCCACTCAAGTTGTACTTAGAAAAACAAAAAATAAGTTAATCAATAAATTGTGATTCCTAAACACACTTGGAAGAATTGGAAGAAATTTTTTTTTTATTGTGGTATCTGCTTATCAAAAGTCTGACCAATGTATTTTGAGAAATGATTTAATTTTGAGTATATTATTATTAAATAAGCTTTTAGTAAAGTCTTTTAATAACATAATGTTAAAACCAGAAAAACAATTTTTTTCCTCTCTTCTGATTTAAAAGTTCGTGTTTAGGTGTAGTATAATTTTAACATTAAAAGACAAAAAGTGTACCTCATAAAAAATTGTAAACTCTTTCAAAATCAAGGCTGCATTAAAAGTAAGTTGAAACCTTATGATTATAAACATTATTGTCAACTATAAAATGCATTATACTATATGTTAGCCAAATTCAAGTTCTTAGTAGGCTCCATTCTTTTTCTGGCTATTCATATTTAAGCACAGAAGATAGAGGGTAAAGAACACCTGGGGTATCAGAGTATGGGAAAGAGGTCAGGAGCTTTTCAAGCTCCACGAGGCTCTCTGCTATCAACCACTCCGAATCACCTTTCCAGAGCATTTCTTCCTAGGCTGCCTTTGAAAATCACCACATATTATGAGACATGTTACTAAGATTGTGTTGTACACATAAAAGTTTGCAGAGATGAGGGGGAAAGATTCAGAAATAGAATTCTAAAACAATGTCTAGACATAGTATGCCTTCAACAGTAACTTGTTAAATGGATGAATAACCTCATTTGACAAATATTGAGAAAATTAACATAAGCAAAAGTAGCCAATCTTACCTATACTTAATTCAATAAATATATTTGAACATTTATCAATTTCCTGTCATTCTTATATATAATATAACATCTTTCAATTTATCATAAAGGTTAACTTGAGGAGATGAAGTCAGCCTTCAGATTATTCTCTAAGAAAGCTAGAGTATACTCTCCCCACCATGTATAACTGGATGAATTGAGAGCAATCCATTTTCTTTGGGAGAGAAAGATGAAAGTCAGATTCTATTTGAGGTTGCTGATAGCATCTATTCTAAATGGCTCAAAGTTCTGAGTTTATATGGAAGCTTATATATATTTGATTAATTTTTGAGAGAGAGAAGAAAGGAAAAAGGAATAAAGAGAAAAGGGAGAGAAAAACATCAATCGGTTGTCTCCTGTTCACACCCTGACTAGGGATTGAACCTACAATATAGGTGTGTCCCCTGACCGAGCATCAAACTGCAACCTTTCGGTGCACAGGACCAGCCGAGCCACCTGGCCAAAGTTGTGGAAGCCTTTTTTTTTTTTTAATAAACTGGCTTAGAATTAGTAAAATATCTTATAGTGAAATCATGTCGAGTTGTTATTTTCAAGAAGCAGGGCCAAAGTCACATAAATAGAAGGGTTGTGCCTTCTTCATGAGACAAGAATGTGTTGACTACAGTGGTAAAGGTTCTTGCTTTTATGAAATTTTTGCGGAAACTTACCAGGGCTGCTGTTACATTATTTACTCTACATACCTTACCCCTGATAAAATAAGAACTCATTAAAAAAGAGAACAAAAGGTTGCAAATGAAGCCTGTATGGATATTACAGATAGACAATATTTCTGATGCAAGGAGGCACTGGCAAAACCAAAAATTAGAGTTAGAGAGGATCCTAGAGGGGAATGATGTGTTATGATGTATGCAGAGGCAGGGTAGAGGAACACAGAGGTTTGAGAAGTTCTGATGAAGATATGCAGGACAGATACTGCATATGGAATGCCTAGTGCTAGGACCCCTCTCTCCTTTTTGATATAAGAGAATGAATCCAATGATGAGACAAATATAGGCCTCTTATTTTTTTGTCACTCTGCTATATATGCTCTATCAAGGTCAATCTGAGTTTGGGTTCAAGAAAAAGATTTTCCCTTATTGTTCCTACATTCCAGGTTTTTCCCCTCTTCTCATACAGGAACATATTATCCCTAGTCTCTGCTAGCTATTGATGTGATTTAGACAAAGGATAAAAAATGACTGATTTATAGTACCAGCCTTCCTGATGGTTACTTATATTCCCAGAAGAGCTTGTTAACACAAAAGGATTGAGTTGCCAATTGGAGGTAACTGTGAGCAAGAAATGTACACTCTTTTTCCTCCTATCCCTTTTCCCTGTCCTTGCCATCCCACTTCTTAACTCACCAAACTAGCCCAACAGGGGATTAAGATGCTTATTAGCAGCTGCTCGATACAGACCACTCTCCAACACTTCTTTATGTATCTCAGCATCAGGGGATAGAGAATTTCAGCATCAGAGGATAGAGAGTTTCTATATGGAAATTATATAAATGGAGATAATCTTTTGCAGAGTTATTCAGAACTGCGTAATACAGAAAATAACAAAATTATTTTTAAATGCACTCATAAGTGTAATTGGAAGTAAGAAGTAAAAATAAAGTATCAGAAAGTAAACAAATATATTCTTTCAATAGTTCAGAAAGTCACAAACCCAAGGTAGGAACTGAATGCTTAGGAAATTCTTCCCTTTAACGTATCAACAGTAATAGTGTACACAAAACACTTTGGAAACTATGAAACATTATTTCTGACTATATTTCTGACTGTGTTATTATTTCATCTTTTAATCCTAGCAAGGCTAAAACCTTACTTTTCATTTTCATTTTGATCCCATGACCCAATTCTTCTTTGCTCAACTTACTCATTCCATATCAACTGCTCAGCTATCTCTCCCTAACCAGAGGGATCCCTGAAGTAACATTTAAGAAGCAGCTGCGTATTTAAACCAGTTGTGAAATGAAACCTCTTTTTAAGAAAATCAGTAAAAATTAGATGGACTCCATTTCCAATCAATGACTGTATCTTGTGCATATTTTTTCTAGAATTATATTTAGTATCCTATCATCAAGATCATTAAACTTTTAAAAATATGTAGATACACCTCATTTTTACTAGTGAATTTGTTTTTTGTAACTCAAAAGTCAAATTGTTATTCAAAATTTTGGAAACATCAATTCTCTTTAGACAGTATTTTTAATGTCTTTTTTATTTGAAAATTGACAATATATACCAGTCATTATAAGTAATATAAACTCACTGTATACTTATGATGTCCCTTGAGCTTTACATGTATTAAATAATTTAATCCTTACAACCATCCTAGAGTCAATGCTACTCTTCTCCATGTCTTGCATATGAGGAAACAAGGGCCTTGAGAGATTAATTTAAATTCCCCAAGTTCCACAGCCAGAAAGTAGAGAGATAGGTTTTCTAACCCAGGCAATGTGACTCCAGAGCTCATGCTTTTCAGAGCTACAGTATTTTGCTTCTTATATCTCTTAGACAATAGACTATATGATGAAAGAAACATGACTGCATTTGGGGAAAAAGGTAAGAGACTTTCCTAGAAAATGTATTACACTATAGAGGATAGTAACATAGTAATAGAAGCACAGAATGTTAAAGAAAGTTGAGTCAAAATGGTAAATAGATGTGGGTATTTTTCAGATAATGTATTATACCTGATTCAAAGGATAACTTAAAGGAGTATGATGTAGTCAAGGCTATATGTTTTGCAAAGAGTTCATACTAATGTATATAGGACTATTTTGAAAGGCAAATTATAGATTGCTGCAGTCTGCTAGACCTATCATTATTTTTTTTTGTCATGGAGCTGGGCTAGATCATAATAGTGTTTCTATTCAAATCTAAACATTCTATGCTCCATAATAAAGGAAAAGAAAAGAAAATTTGCAATAAAGCAACTTAAATTTCTGCTCTTAAAATTGTATGGTTTGATAACCTTGTTTCAAGGTAATCCTTTAATGATAATGAAGTATATGAAACATTTGCCTTTTAAATTTAAAGGTAAAAGGTTAATAATTCTAATAAGGTTTTGGGAAGAATATAATCAATGGGCAGATATTTATTGAACATGTAAAATACTATATCTGATGCTATTAAATATATAAAATAGTTCTGAATTATGGTCCCTATGTTCTCAGGATTTTAAATTTTGAATAAATATATTATACTAACATGCATGAAATAATGACAAATAAGTGTTTAATGATTGTTGAACAATTTAGATGCCTTTTTTTTTGCAAGTGACATAAAAGTCAATCCAAAGTAGTTCAGTGTAGAAATGTATTAAGAACATAAGAAAAAGTCATGAGTTAAAGCAGCTCCAGAGTCAATAAATTCTGCTGCTAAATAATGGTAATGGAGACCTGTGTTTCTTCCATCTATCATATCTACCATTTCAATGTGCAAGTCAGGAAATGTTAGTACATTTAGCAAAAATTTAAAATGTTCTGAAAATTAGACAGCAGTGATGTATTGACATCTATTTCCTTATTTCTATGGCTGTACTGTGCTTGGGTAAGAGAATGTCCTTGTTTTTAGAGAACATGATGGCAGACCCCCCAAAAAGGAGTTATCTTTAGGAGGGAGGACCCCTTGTTCTACAGGCTTCCCCTGCTAGGTGAGTGTTCTAGGAACTCATCTGTACCAGTGTGCCAGCTGGCAGTGTTGTGAAAGGTTGCATTTGGCTTCACTGAGGTGTTTTTTTTTAAGACTCTTTCAACGTGTTCATCCATTTCATGATAGGTGATTTATGAGTGCACCTGCCCACACCATGCTGAATGTTCAACAGTTTTTGACCAAAATGGCATGACCCCTGTGCCACACTCTCCCTATTCACCCCATCTCAACCCAAATGACTTTTTTTTGTTTCCCCAGATAAAAAATGTACATCCTCAAAGGGAAACATTTTTTCTGATATAGAAGAGATGATATAAAAAATGGCCGAAGCAGGAAAAGGCATCAAAATCGACAAGTTCAAAATTGTTTTGAGCACTGGAAAAACATCTCAATAGGTGTATTGTGTCAAGTGGAGAACACTTTGAAGGTGACTGAAGTTTAAACATGTAACAATAAATAAACATTTTTTTTGTAAATAACTTCTGGGTTATTTTAGGTACCCCCAAACATGTTAAAGTGGAAATGTCATGAGGCATCAAGTTGTTAATTCAGTCTCAGATAGTTTAGGAAAACTTGTTCACACTCTTCTTGCAACTTTTCTATACATTTTATATTATTTCAAAATATAAAACAGTTAATATAAAATATGAACAGAAGTATGGGTTTTCTCAATAAAGCCATGATATGACATAAAGCTTAGAGCTGTAAGATATATTTGTTATATTCATTTACCTAGCTAATGTTAATTGATTACCTAATAATTTCAAGCACTGTGCCAGACTGGGGACATAAACATGAGAAAGAGAAGCAGAGCTCTTACCATCATGGAGCACAGAGTCCAGAGGACTACTGCTATGCAAACAGGAAATCATGATATGATAATGTGATGAAGAAAATTCAGGATGCTGTCAGTGCACATAGATGGGACTCCCAATATACATTTTATAAGGTGGGCATCCTATAAGAAGTGATATCTAAGCTAAAACCTAATGTTTGAGTAACAGTTACTCAGGAAAGTATCTGTGAGTGAGTGTGTGCTCAAGGTGCATGATCCACGTGAAGATAAGAGTCTGAGGGAATGTATAGAAATATAAGATGGAGTAAGTATGTTTAACAAATTGAGACTACTTGATTCTATAACTCAGAGCCATTAATTTTCCTCATCCTAAAAATCACAGAGAAAAATTGTTTACCTATAAAATATTACTAAATAAATAATATAATTTTCAAAGTTGGTGTCAGTATGCTGGAACCTGTATTGGAGTTTGTGGATCAGTAATCAAAGTTCAGATAATACAGTGTCTTATAAACCACATTAAGGATAAGGACTTTATCCTGAAAGCTACATAAAGTAATTTAAGAATTTTATGTAAACAAATGGTTGTTTTAATCACTTTGGTTACATCATGAGAAACACTGGAGAAGTCTAAACAAGAGGTGATAATGGTCTAGACTCAAAAAGGAGAAAAGTACATGGATTCAGAAATAATTAGAATTTCAAAAATAATCAGAAGTTATTGATGAAGAAATTGGCAGTTTCAAGTTTGATAAACTTAGTGAATTTTTATGCTCTTTATTGTGATTGGAAGCACAGACAGAAAATACAAGGTCTGTCTGGAAAAAGTCCAGCCATTGTTAAAATAACAAGAACGGCTGGCAAGACTTCGACATGACCTGGCATCCACAAAGGATCTGCAGAGAGGTTTGAACAGTGGAAGAAACACCAGGAGAACTGTGTGAAGTCCTAAAATACCTACTTTGAAGGTGACTGAGGCGTCACTGTCCCATGTACTGTGTTTCTTGTATCTTCTTCAGTAAATTTTTCCACTTTTCATAGTGCATGGCTGGATACTTTCTGGACAGACCTCCATTATCAATCCATCTCATAAATCCACAGTGGCTGTAGAGACTACTCTGAGGCAAAACTATCAGCACATCATCATTTTAGACTTCAATGAAAGAAAAACATCTCCAGTCCAATGTATCTGTTCCACTGGCCAACAAAAGCAGCAGAGTGTGGGTATGTGGAGCTAGAGGACAGGCTGGAGATCTCCTTTCTGGGGAGGTTCTTCATTTTTCCAGGAAGTTGGAGTCAAAAGGACTTTGTTTCTTCTTTTTTTAAAGGATGTCTATAAAAAGGATTCCTTTGTAATAAAAAGTTTTAGAAATATGAAAACTTTTTTTTTTGCTTATGCCCATGGTGATCTATGTGTAACCTTATAAAAGACATTCTGACTCTAAAACTCCACATTCCCATTTTTAAAGCAGGAATTAAGCTTTGTACCTCTCACATAGATTCTGTAAGGTTTTATAAAATAGTCATGATACTGTACAAATACAGATTACTAAAAAACATGTGCAATATAAATTATCTTGTTTTTTTACTGAAATCTACATTTCCTTATGTACTTAATTTTAAATTAAGCATGACTTCTACAAATTTGAAAGGCATGTTTAATATTTTCTTTACAAAAGCAGCTGGAAGAAATGCAAAACCACCCCTCAGATCTGTATTCAGTTTAGAAGCATATTCTATAACAGAAGTACACTTTACACTCCCAAAGAGAATGCCAAAGGAATGAGTAAAGCAGTCATGCTGATCCTACCTTTTATATCAACAAGAGGAATAAACCTTCATGCTTTCAACCAGATTTGAATACAGAAAAGCAGCTGGGGCTTCAAGTCTTCTTTCATCACATCAGGGTGTGACATAATTATTCAGGAAAAGTCAACTTGACTTTATAACTTCCAAAAGATGTGTCTATAAAGAAAAGAATCTAAAATGAAAAACTGTAAAATATATTTCCCTACTTTAACAGGCCAAATAATTCACCCTGGTCTCAGGCATATCTCTTGTGCTTCATGGATGGAGTATGGTTTATGTATGAAAAGGCTGAAGTTTAGTGACAGTAGTTAGTAAGGGTTTCACTATCTCATATTTACTTGTTTTTTTTATTCTTAGGAACACTAAGCAATGACTTTAAATATTATCTATATATCTATATCTAGATTGTCTATATAGAACCTCTACAATAAAAATTATACTTGCATCTGATATAATTTGCATGGTTATTAAAATAATTAAATCAGTTCTTTATAAATCCATAGCTCAAATCACATACATGAGAATAATGCGACTGGACTAAAACTGTGGTTCTTATAGTAGCTTGCATGCAAAGAATAATTTTCAAAAAACAAGTGGGCTCATTTTTACATTATAAGCTTCACATATTTTGAGTGTGCCAATACGGTCCATAGACCTTAATAGGAGAAAGTAAGCTCTTTCTCTGGAGAGCAGGTAAGACGCTCAATTAAAAAATGCCCTCTCCATAACACTTGTTGATTCAAGTGTGAGGACTTGATTTCACAGCCATTTGCATCCATGAATAAGATTATAAAAAGAATACTACCTTCTTCCATTTGCACTGTCACTTCCTGAAATGTTGAGTGGTTGCATGAAAAAACTCGAATAGCCTCAAATAATTTAATACTGCCCTCTAGAGGCATTGCAATAGCATAGATTTGTTCCTTCAGTTGTGGCTTTTTAAAAATGTATTTGCTTAAATTTAAAAGCACTTTTTAAAAAAACTATGAAAGATTAATATAAAGAATTTCTAAAAGATACATCCATTTAAAATAATTTTCAGGTATAAAATTGTATTTTGAAAAATAATAAAGTTTAATAGATTAATATTTCCTCTAATATTAATCTTGTGGAACAGTATAAATCTTTAGCCAGGTGGCAGTGTGTACATTGGAGTTTCTAAGGTGCTACGGCTTTTCAGTGAACCCCTGAAGTACATGGGGAGGAGTAGTCAGTATTACCAATCCCACCCAGAAATGCCTTAATTGAAATCAGGAATTGAGAAAATGAGAAATATTTCTTTCCCTTTAAGAAAAAAGTAAAGCAGCAAACTCAGAACATTAACTTCAAGGTATGAATAAAAGGCAATTTGCTTAAAATATGACTCAGTAAAGAAGAAAAATAAGACTGTTTTTAAAACTGAATCTTTGGAAAACTTTTATGGGTAGATACATAGATTAAACAGATTAAATTTGGCTTTATGATAACAACCCTTATGAAATACATTCAAAGAAAAGAAGGTAGTCAGTCAGATATTCAGAATTTCAGTGAGAAAAGAATTCAGGTAGCATGAACTTTAGATACCAAGAGAAAACTGATAGAAATTTGAAAACTAAGAACCATTAAAGAACTTTGCAATGAAATAGCTGGTGATCTGAGAACTAAGGGGATTCTTATTTTAAAAGAAAAGTTCCAAGTTTTCTGCATAGGCCTGAGAGAAGAAATTATATTTTATAATTTATAATTAGTATTAGGAAATAAAACTAGTTAGGGTAGCCTACAACTATTTAGAAATAAAATTCAGTGTCTGTTTCCTCCAATGATGGTGATTTTCTGAAGTGTTTATATTGAAAATATCGTTATCAATAAAAACTCATAAATTACTAAATCTACCATATTATATAGCAATATTAAAGAAAATGCTACTTGAAAAAATCCTTCAAAATTATCTGTAAAATAAGTTATTTGCACTTATTTTTCCATCTTATTTGCAATCAATGATCTGATTCCATAACTTGGAAACCTATAATTTTGGTATATCAGTAATGTTGTGCACATAATTGAAGTATAATTACAATAAACAATAATTCAGAGTTTAATTTTGTTAAATTTAAGTACTTTATGCTAAATACAGGTATATATTGAAGAAACTTTGTCTACATTTGCAAATAAGTTTTTATTCATATAAAGGTTAAAAAATATAACTTGTAATTTAAATTACACACACATAATTTAAATGACTTTCAGAAAAGGAAATAATTTGTTTCCTTGAAAGGACTAAATTATTGGAATAACTCTATGAGAATTTGGGAAAAATTAGATATGTATGAGAAAATAATTTGAATTTTGGCTTAAATATTTAATTTTATAGGACAACATCTAGGTAATAAAAATATTAATTTTAAAAATTTAAATAAAGTTAACACATTTATGTTTTCTGTCCTTACTTTCTGACTTGCCTTAGCTAACCATTCAACCATCTTGCAAAGGTCTAAGGATGGTAGAACAGATATAAAATTAAAATTACTAATGGAAATTAGCCTTAAGTGTAGCAATAAGTATCATTTATTTAGTAAAGTGAAATAATAAAAATTATAAATAATTTAAAACAACCTGAGCAGCAAAGAAGGGTTTACAAATTCATTCAATTACATATACATATAAGTAGGTTAATATCTAAGATATGTGTTAATACTTTTTTCAAAGTGGAGACCTTACACTAATTCTCTAGATGTACAATGAAATGATACACACAACCACAGGGCATCATGTCAACAAATCAGACTGGGTTTGGCAGACAGCTATTAATATGTTGCTACAAATAAAAAATTCAGAGGTTGTATGACACAGCAGGAGGTGGGAAAATACAGATGAAAGAAATCGGTGTATTCATCCCTCATACATTCTAAAAGTTTCTTTAAAAATAATGATAAAATACTTCTCATTAGATATCCATGCCAAAATAATTCTTAAAACAAAACAATATGAAATTTTATGTGGTGAAACTGTCTAAAGTAGTCTTTTTATCTGAGTGAGACAGTAAATTTTATCATCCAGCCAAGATAAAATAATTTATTTGAAAGTCAAGATCTATTTTCACTTACAGAGACAAGAAAATAAAGAAAAAGATTATCAAGAGGTGTATGTTGGAGGGTGGTGGTGATTGTTGTTGATACATTCCTCTGAAACTTTCATTGATCCATCATTAAAACAAAAACAATATCAAACATATGATCACATTTCAAATCAGATAGTATTGGTGACATCGGTGTCATGGCAGCTTAAGACACTCTCTTTGTCTTTGTCCTTTAATATACAACTAGTGGGAGACCCATAACTCAACAAAGGTTCCTCTGCTCAACACACTAGAAAGCCTGAGAGATCTACACATCTGTCTATTTGAAAGTGGACAGATTTAAATTTATACAGGAGACAAAACTTAGGAAAGGCAGGATGGTGCTTAGTGACTCCATTTCTCTGTTGGGCAGCTGAGCCCCAGCCCTAGTGAGGTGGGAACAACAGCAAGGCGAGGTGTACACCACCCCCCACCCCCATGCCCTGACAAAGGAAAAGAAATACAGCAGTGGCATCAGTGCCTGTGATCTGCAAATTCAGCTCCCTCCCCTGGCTATGGCAGTGCCTGCCCCACCAGAAAGTCTGGTAGCAGCAGTAGCCAGCTGAGGTGCTACATGCACTCAAGCCTCCCAGAGGGGGCAGCAGCACCACCAGTGACAACAGGCCACTAGGGGCAAAAGGGCTCACTATCCCAGTCCCTGCAACATCACAGTACCCACAACTCCAGTGGCAAATACCTTAAAGCTTAACCAACCCATGAGTAGCAGAGGTGCCCCCCACCCCAGTCCCCCACCATCCCCTCACTCCCACTCCATACCTCAGCCATGATGGTGTCTGAGATCCAAGATAACTCCTGACACAGTGAAGACACCCACTATGCTGGTGACTCAGTTGGTGATGCCAGTAATTGCAGCAATGTTGATCACAGTGACACTGGGAGCAGCAAGGCCCCCACAACTTCAGAGGCACAAGCAGTCACAAAGAGGGCATCCAGGACACCACTGGCAGAAGTTGTGTGGGGCGAAAGTGCTGGCTCTTAAATATAGCTGGTCCACTTAAGTATGAAAAAACAAAACATGTGCTATAGGGCCACCTACTGAAAAACAGCAACAACAACAAAAATGGCTTCTAATTATCTACTCATTGAACTGTTAAAATTAAATGCAGCTGTACCTGAATAATAAAGGTTTCACCACTTGAAATTCACCAGGACAGAAGCAACCCATCAAGCACCATGAATAATTATGATAACAGAGTATCACAAACAAAACTCAAAGTCATGGAAGATTGGGATCTCAATGACAAACAACTCAAAATAGCTGTCAAGAAGAAATGAAACATAATTTTTAAAAAACTCAGAAAGGCAGTTCAATGAACTTAGCAATAAACTCAATAAACAGAAGGAATACTTTACAAAAGATATTGAAACTCTAAAACAGAACCAAATAGAAACTGTGGAGCTGGAGACCTCCAAATGAAATTAAGAATGCATTAGAAAATAAAGAAAATAGAGCAGACCATATGAAAGAGAGAATTAGCAAGCTCAAAGATAGAAATATAGAAATGATTTAGGTAGTAGAAGAAAGACAACTAAGATTTTTTTTAAAACAACAAAAAACGAAAACCTATGAGAACTACACTCTATTAGAAAAGGCAACATAAATATAATGGGTATCCAAGAAGGAGAAAAGAGGAAGAAAGGATAGCCTATTTAAATAAACAAAGATGAGAATTTTCCAAATCTGGGGAAGAAGCTGAACATACAATGCCAGAAGCTAATAGAACACCTAATTATCCATGCAAAAATACCTTCTCCAAGACACATTATATTAAAACTTCCAAAGTCAGAGATAAAGACATAATTCTTAAGGGAGCAAGGGAAAAAAGACAGTAACCTACAAAAAAGCCTCATCAGGTTATCTTCAGATTTCTCAGCAGAAACTCTATCAGGAGAGAATGTAATGACATATTTAAAATATAGAAAGATATTTTTTTTCTGCTGGTCAAGAATACTATATCTGGCTATCAAGAATACTATATCTGACCAACATGGCTCAGTTTGTTGGGTGCCATTCTGCAAACCAACCTTCAGTGGTTTAATCCCCAGCCAGGGCACATTTCTAGGCAGAAGGTTCAGCCTCTATGAGGAAAAAAAAAATCCATGTTTCTCTCTCACATTGATGTTTCTGTTCCTCTCTTTCTCCCTCCCTTATCCTCTCTCTAAAAATAAATAAATAAAGTCTACAGAGAAAAGAATAACAGCACTCAAAAACCACTACAAAAATAAAAAGGATACTATATCCAGCAAATCTATTCTTCAGATATAAAGAATAAAGGCTTTTTCAGACAAACAGAGGCTGAGAGATTTTAACACCACAAGACCTGCCTTACAAGAAATGTTAAAAAGAAGTTCTACCTGAAACAGAAAGTCAAAAGTACACAAAACTTTGAATAAATTGATAGACACAATCATAAAATCCCAACTCTCTATCAGAATTATAACACAGATGTTAAAAGGGGAAAAATCATGAAAAACAACTACAGCTACTCCAATTTGGTAAACAACACACAACATAAAAAAAGGGATAATTTGTGGCAAAAAAACCCCATAAAATTTGAAAAGGAAATGGATAGAGCTTGCATGGGCAAAGGAAGATAAGATATTATCAGAACAAAAAATAAGATAATTTTATCTATGAGAATTTTTATATAAATCACATGTTAACCACACACAAAAATCTAGAGCAGAGACATAGAACCTAACAAAACAGAGAAAACAAAAACTTCATAGAAAAAGACAAAAATAAAATAGCAAAGACACAATGGAAAAGAAGCCATGGTGATATAGTTTAATCAGAAAAGAAAAGATAAAATGGCAGTATTAAGTCTTCATATATTAATAATCACCCTAAATGTAACTGAACTGATATTATCATAAAGGGCAATTTTCGATTAAGAGTAGCTGAATGGATTAAGAAACAAGACCCAACTGTTCTGCCTCCCGGAGACATAACTTGGAAGACAAACATAGACTCAAAGTGAAGAGGTGAAAGATGATACCCCAAGCAAATGGTATCCAAAAGAAAGTGAGTGTAGCCATACTTGTAGAAGACAAAATAGACTTCAAGCCAGAAAAAGATAACAAGAGATAAATATGGGCATTATAAAAAGGGGGAAATCCATCAAGACAACATAATATTTTCATACACACACACACACACAAATTAGAAGCACCAAAATATAAAAAGCAATTATTAACAGAACAAAAGGTAGAAAGTCACAGTAGCATAATAATAGTAGGAAACTTTTACACCACACTTATGTCAATGGATAGATCATACAGACAGAAAGTCAGCAAGAAAACATGAGCCTCAAATGAGCATGGATGGAACTGAAAAGCATTATGCTAAGTGAAATAAGCCAGGCTGTGAGGGACAAATACCATATGATCTCACCTGTAAGTGGAACCTAATCAACAAAACAAACAAGTAGGCAAACTATAACCAGAGACATTGAAATTAAGAGCAATCTGGCAGTAACCAGAGGGGAGGTGGGAGGGGATAATGGGGGGAAGTGGGGAAGGGTTTTCAGGAACAACTATAAAGGACTAATGGACAAAACCAAGGCAGGGTGGAGGCAGGGGAGGGAGGTGGGGACGGCTGGGGTAAAGAGAAAGTGGTGAAGGGAAATGGAGACAACTGTACTTGACAAAAATAAAACAATTTTTTAAACTTTTTAAAAAAGGACACATTAAGCCAAATGGAGAGAGAGAAAGAGAGATGTATCAAGATTCCACCCAAAAGCAAAAGGATACTAACTTCTCAAGTGCACATGGAACATTCTTAAGGATAGATGATATTTTGTCTCATACAGTTCTTGCATATTAAAATTTGTGCACTCTTAAGTTCTTTTTTGATTTATCACTTTGTGTTCTAAATATTAATAAACAAAAGAGCATTCGTTCAACTAAATGATTTATATAATATTTTTAAAAGAAAATTGATTGGTACATTTTTTATGTTGTTAAATTTTGAAAAATATTTGGACATTTCCTCCAATACTGACCATTACAGAATAATTTGTCCTATTCATCAGGTGGTGACAACTATAAACCCAATCTCCTTCCCAGTCTATTTTCCTCTGTATTTTTTCTACTCTTATGAACTAGTACAAGTTTTTGTCTAAGATTTTCCCCTTTTTTGTTTTCCTCATCTCTTCTTCTTTCCTTTTTCTGCAGTTACGATATGTGGGTTCTTGCCTTGTTTTTATGTCTCTGGGAGCGAGCATATTATTATGACTCCATTATGGAGCACTGGGTATCCAAGTTCAAGAATCCAGGCTTACTGAATTATCTCAGCCTCACAGTTATTCTACATGTTAAATGCACATGTTTGCTAAATTAAATACTCTCTCATAATTTCTTTACAAATATGGTTGTGTGATTGCTGAATATGATTTCCTTTCCTGCAAAATATGGTACTAAGTACTATTTGGCTCTAGAAAACTCTTCTTCCTAAGGTCACTTATTTCCTCCTAATTTCAAAATTATATAGTTGAATAGCATTTGATTTATCCTTCTAAAAAATCATCTCTTCTCTTGACTTCTGTGAACCATTCTGCTCCGTCACCCCCACCCCCCAACTCTAACAAGGTGGTGATTGCTGCATGGAGGTGGATATCAGGAGACTAAATGCTAATAGAAAAATATAGTAAAGATTACATATTTTAAAAAATAAACAAATAAAAGATTCTTGTCAGTCTCTTTGTCCATGGAAACCAGCCTTCTATTCATCCATTATGTCTTTATGCTGTTTTCCTGAATACATTTTTCTGTTTGTTTGTTTGGTTGGTTGGTTGGCTTTTTTTTTTTTTTTTTTTTTTTTTTTTTTTTTTTTTTTTTTTTTTTTTTTTTTTTTTTTTTTTTTTTTGGCCTGTAGAAGCCTCCTCCTTAAGAGTAAAACACCTACCTCAGATTTCCTTCTTGACTTTCAGCCTCATAAAGGTCTCTACTTATTCTCTCCATTTGTATGTGGTCCCCAGACAATTCACGTTAAATATGTTTAAACTAAATTATTTACATCCTCCAAAGTAATCTCTGTGTGTTTCCAATGTCTGAGAATGGTTCTACAGTTCTACTAACTACTCAATGAAGAAATAATCTTTGCCTCTTCCTTTTTCATACTCCTACTTTATTTGTCAGGGTTCTTAAGAGAATAGAACCAAAAGGATATATACAAGGTCTGTCCAGAAAATATCCAGTCATGTGCTATGAAAGAGACATTTATTGAAGATATAAGAAACACTGTACTTAGGACAATGATGCCTCAGTCCACTTCAAAGTAGGCATCTTTGGATCTCACACAATTCTCCCAGTCACCATCAGCTGTCCCATCATATTTTCCTGAATCTCACTCATGGTCTAAAATCTCTTCCCTTTCAAAGGTGATTTTAGTTTGGGGAAAAGTCAGAAATTGAGGGCACCAAATCTTGGCTGTATGGGGGACTGTGTCACCTGGGTGATATGATGCTTTACCAAAAACTCTGCATGTGACATGATGCATGAGCAGACACATTGTTTTGATGAAGCTGCCAATCACCATCATATTGCATCTCTCAACCAATGAAGGACACTGAGGTAGTATTCCTAATTAATTGTTTGGCCTTGAGGAGTGTACTCATGATAGACAACTCCTTCCCAATCAAAAAACACCATTAACATGGTCTTGATTTTGCTGGGACTTTGCCACACCTTCCTTGAGTGTGGAGAACCAGGCAACTTCCATTGGGACCACTGGGACTTCTTTTCCTGATCATAGCTACATGAATCATGTAGACCCATGATTCATCTCTGGTCATGACCTTCTTGAGGAAATCTGGCTCATTGGTAGCAGTTTGAATCAAGTCATTAGCAACTGCAGGACTATGTTCTTCTGCTCTGGTAGCAGAAGCCAAGGAACAAATTTTACCATGACACATTTCATGACAAGATCCTGTGTCAACATCTGGGACCCAGTAGTTTTTGGAATCCCCAGATCAACTTCTAATTCTCGCACTGTCAGTTGCTGATCATTGTTGATTGCAGCCCATACACATTCCACATTCTCAGGTGTTCTGCTTGTTGCAGGCCTGTCAGAATGTGGATCACATTCAACAGATTCTCAACCATCTTTGAAGTGTATGTATCACACTTTGATTTGTGCTGCACTCCTTGCATCATCCCCAAAAGCCTCCTGAATCATCTGAATAGATTTGTGGAGGAATGTTCAAGCTTAATGCAAAATTTGATGCAGAATCACTGCTTTACTTGCTCAGGCATTTTGAATGTGACAGCCACATATTTTGCATGCTCACTTAACAGCATCTACTGCCCGTACTGACTAGTACAGTGAAGTTGTCATTGTTCACACATTTGCATTCCAGTTCACTCCCCTTGGCTACCAGGTTACATCAATGTTGTACAAGCTGTTATTATATTAACAACAGTTAGACTTTTTCTGGACAAATCTCATAATATAGAGAGAAACTTATTTCAAGGAGTGATTTACATGATTGTGGTGTCTTGGCAAGTCCAAACTGTGCAGAGTAGGCTGGCACAGAGGAGACCCAGGACAGAGTTGCAATTCAAGTAAAAAATCTGACAGGTGAATTCCCTCTTCTGGAGAGATTGGTGTTTTTTTCTATGAAGGCTTTCAACTAGTTGAATGGGACTCACCCACATTATGGAGGGTAATCTTTACTCATGGTCTATTGATTTACATGTTAATCTCATCTTTAAAAATACCTTCACATAAACAACTAGAATATGTTTGGCCAAATATCTGGGTACCATGGCCTAGACAAGTCAACACACAAAATTAACCATCACACTTACTCAGCACAAAATTGAATACCATTTTCTGCCTATTTTACAAATTTGTATCTATCACTTTTATCAACTGTCTTTATGCCTTCCCCACTGCTTAAAGCCCAGGATATCACCTTCTGCCACAACAACTGTAATAGTCTCTTAACTCTCTGGCTCCAACCTTTTCCTGCCTAACTGATTCACCACACTAAATGTCCACTATATTTGTCATTTTAAACTACTATATTCCGATTATGTTAATATCATTCTTAAAATTATTGAATATCCTCCTTTTACATTCTGCAGAGTCCAACCTCGTTGGCATGACATGTAAGGTCCTCATAATCTGATTCTTGAATTCTTCCATTTTCTTTCCTCCCACCAACCTTCCCCATATTCATTGCTTCAAATATACTAAATTATTTGTAGTTCAATGAATAAGACAGACTGTCTTATGCATCCATACATTTGCAAATGCTATTACTTTTATTTTGACTGTTTCTCCAGTGTTTCTTTGCTTGATTGGGCTTATTTGTACTTTAAGACTCAGCTCAATCACCACCTTCTCCAAGAAGCCTTCTCTGGTGTCACAGGAATAAGATAGCTTATCTACTCATTGTATTACAACAGCAGCCTGTGTTCTATTATTAGCTGAGTTAATACATGCACAATGCTTAGAACAGAGTCTGGCATACAGCAATTGCTATTTGCTGTTAGCTGCTATTATTATTAATACTAATAACAGTATTTACAGCACTCACATTGAGTAGTAATTGCTGGCTGATTTGTCCACTGCAAAAAAATATCATAAATGTTAATAAATTATATCCACCCTTAACCTCCCAGCTCCTGGCTTAGGGCCTGATAAATAGTAGGTAATAAACATTTGTTATGGAATAAAAACTCTCTTGTATTAGAGATATAGCATGTTTTCTGCAAAAAAAAAATTAAAATCCTTCATACAAAAATTTCAGATAAAATGCTAGATGTCTTAGATTTTGAACAAGGCTACAAAAATTTTTCACTATGATTTTACTTAAAGCCTTCATAAAATTAACTCAAAATTTATGACATATTTACAGATGTGTTGATATTATCTTATGCCAGTCAAATATCTATAAAATATGTAAAGTGTTACTAAGAATATTTCAGGAAGTAGCTACTGAGTGAAATGTTACTAAAATTATTTCATTATTTTTCTGAACTTTGAAGGTAACTAGATTAAGATTTGAAACAAGCAAAATGAGACAGACTCCTAGATAGAGAGCAGGCTGACACCTCTAGGGGGTGCAGTATTGGGGTTGGAGGGATCGAGCAATAAGGAAAAAGGACTCATGGACATGGACAACAGTATGGTGATTGCAGAGGTGAGGAGGGTATAAGCAGGGTAAATGATCATGGAAAACATACAATAAAAATAAATTAGGAAAAATTAAAAATAAAACACCTAGGTTTTTGTTCTATGGCTCTTCTTGTAATCTTGTGATACTGAACAAACCACTTAACCTTCGTTAGTGTCATTTTCTCCAACTGCAAAACAGTCATACAGCAGCTTCCTATGCAACACAAAGGGTTGTTGTAAAAAAAAATAATGGATGAAGTGCTTTATAAAGCTTATATAAATGTAGGATAATGTACAAATGTGTCCAGACAAATGAAAAATCTGAACAAGCTCACAGAGCCAGAAATAGATAAATGTCACTGCAATACTTTCAGCTCTGAATAGAATTAAATAAAGAAAGATAACCTAAATGAATTCCAGAAGAACTAGGTTTCCTTTAAAGAAGATACAATTTGAAGTAGAAAATCTCTAAACACCCATTGATATTCTGGATACTGGCCAAAGGCCCACAATATTTCTGAACAAAAATAGGTTGGGGAATGCAAGTTTAAAGTCAATGATTATTTTTTATTACAAGGTGATTTTATTTCCTCATCTCCCAAACAAATGCACATTTACTCGTCACAGAAATCTCAGTTATAGTCACCATTGGACCACACTAGTATAGTGATATAAAATAGTTTTTCTTAATTATTGAAGGTTTTATTTTTCACACTAGAAAAATGAAGGTTATGTATATATTATCTCCACAGAGACTTTCAGAATTAGTCATATACATATGGTTCACAGATTTCACACGTATATATGTGAAATCTGTGAACCCTGGGAAAGAAGATAGCTACTAAGAAGGGCTCCTGGTAGCTTAACTGGGTTTAAACATGAGAAGAGAAGAGAAGAGAAGAGAAGAGAAGAGAAGAGAAGAGAAGAGAAGAGAAGAGAAGAGAAGAGAAGAGAAGAGAAGAGAAGAGAAGAGAAGAGAAGAGAAGAGAA
>PVIA01010600.1:0-50580 GCA_004024845.1 Tonatia bakeri
GTCTCACGGGCACGAGGCCTGCACCACTCCCTGGGCAGGGCTGGGTCACAGAGCCTCGGACTCTGCTGCACTGTCGTCGATTAGGGCCACATGGTTCCACTGTCCTTCATCCCCTGTTTTGGAAGCATCACTTCCTGCTCCCCTCAAGGCCTGTCATCGTCCCCATCAGAGGTGCCAGGTCTTCTCTGGGAGGCACACGATGGGGCCCTGCCCTGCTGCTCAGCAGGTGGGGTGATGGGACACCCTGCCTGGCCACTGTCTTTGCTGCCTCCTGGGCCCTGTGGGGGATGTGGGGCCAACCAGATGTCCCCGAGCCCAACCCCAGCCCCACAGGTCCTGTCAGGCCCTGTGAGCTGTGAAGGGGCTTCCTTCCCCTGGGAGGGTGGAGCAGGTAGCCACAAGCCCTGCCCCTCAGCCCAGGGCCACCCAGAGCACTCTCACCTGGTGGTCCGGGCGGGCCCACTTCTCCTTTGTCACCCTTTGGTCCAGAAGGCCCCTGGTGCCCTGGAAGGACAGAGACCCCAGTGCCCATTATCAAATGTGTGAGGAGAACATGCCCTCTGGAGCCAAACCTAAGTTGTGGACAGTAAGTAGGCGGCCACCGTGTCCACTCCCATCCATGGTTAGGTCCCCAGAAAATTCCTGCTGCCCCAGAGCCAGGTGAGCAGGGCGCCCAAGGCCTGGAACATCCAGCACCCTGTAAAGGGCTGCTCATCCCCAGCTCCCCTGGGGGCCCCAGGAGCCCTCACCTGGCAGTCCCCGAGGTCCAGCAGGGCCAGACTCCATAAATGCCTGCAAAGAACGGGCCAGAGCTGGCTTTGGAGGGAGATGCCCTGAAAACCAAGGCCACCACCCACCTAAGGGTCTCTGAGTCCAGAAGCCCCAGTACCCTGTTTGAGGCCACACAGGCACCCCCACCCCTGAGTCACCCCCACCCCCCAAGACAGGGGTGCACGGAGGGGGAGGGAAAGGACACAGGGTTTGAAATCGGGAGCTCTGGTCCTGACACAAGGAACCCTCAATGAGTTCACTTCACGCCTCCAAGTCCCGTGAAGTGAGGATGTCCACCCTCCCAGGAGCTGTGGGGCTTGGCACTCAGCACCCAGATGTCCTGAGAGCTCTCCCTGTCCCCAGCCTGCACTTCCCTCGGGGGCTTGTGTTCTAATTGACTGTGGCCCCCAAGGCAGGCAGCCCAAGCCCCACTACCTGGCTCCCTCCCAGAAGTGCCCCATCTCCCCTACACAGAGGCCACAGCTTGGGCTGCCTCTCCCTGGGAATGGGGGTAGGGGGTTAGTGACCGGAAGGCGGCAGCAACCAAGGACTCCTCTGAAGGGCTGGGGAGGGGAGAGTGGGTGCTGGGGGACTTACGTTGCTGTCATAGACCGGGGTCCGGGGAAGCCCTGGGGGCCCTGGAGGCCCTGGGGACCCTGGAGGCCCTGGGGGGCCAGGTGGACACTGTATAGGAGAAACAGAAAGCTCTGGTCAGTCATGTTCACAGCACAGCCATTGAACCTGGCCAGGGCAGCAGCACTTCAGCCAGTCACAGTGGTCACACCCCGAGCCACTGTGTGAGTGTGACCAAGGAGGGAGGGACTGGAAGCAGAACCAGAGGTGGGATGCGTCGACCAGGGGCACATGCGCCGCCCTTTCATGTCCGCCTTTAAAACTCAACAGCACGAAGAGAACTCAAGAGGCTCTCTTCCTTACTGACAAATGTGACCGACTGTTCCGCCTCTGCATCAGAACCCTGCAAAATGTTGCCTCGTGTTCCTGGTTTTCACAGCAGCCCAGTTTTAGTCCATGAAAGGGAAGGAAGCCTCCGTGAAGAACCAGCAGCAAAGAAAGTCTCAGAGGAGCAGAGTGCCTGACCAGTGAGCTCAGGGCCACCGCCCCCGCCAGGCTGGGCTCACGGGGGTTCCGGGCAGGGACCAGGGAGTGGCAGCAGGGCCCTGGGCTGAGATTCAGGGGGGCAAGGGGACATGACTGGAGTGGGGCCTCTAGGAGAGACGGCAGGAGAGTGGCAGGCGGGGCACTGGGTGCCAGGCATGTCGGAAGCAAGCACTGAGTCTCAGGTACAAATGGCTACAAATGCCTTACCGTGCTGACATTACTGAAATAAAACCCTTGGCTCAGAAGATGGCAGAGTTATTGCAAGTTATAACGTGGTGTTGAGTGAAGAGAACCTTGCAGCTCAGAACCCTTGCCAACCCAGATGCCCTTCCAAGAAAAAATGCCTGTCCCCGGGGGGCTGGGGCTGTATGTGTGAGCATGTGTGTGCAGTCCACATATGTATATGTGTGCCAGGCCTATGCATCAAGGACCAGCAGAGAGTGAGGGCCGAGGCTGTTCCGGCCAGGCAGTTCCAGGTGCTGGGTGTCCCAGCTGTGCCCGTCCTGCCCCTTAGAGAACACTCACCCTTGTACCAATTCCGATGGCGTCTCCCGGCTCCCCTTTCTCCCCTTTGAATCCATTCATCCCAGGACGACCCTAGGGAGATTGGAAGCAGAAACTGCTGGGTGCTGGCCAGGACTGTCAGCCTCATGCCACCATGTCAGTCCCCACCAGGGGGAACCTGGCCCACCTCTAGCCTCACACCACCCGCAGCTCCCATCCCCACCCCCACCCAGGGCCTCCTTCAGGTGCGAGCTGCCCACCAGCAGGGCCAGCACTCCATTCCTACGTGCCAAAGAAAGCTGTGTTCAGCCAGGGCCCCCCTGTAGGGAGGACAGTGGGAAGGATGGCAGTCCGCTCTCCCCAGAGCCCATGGCCCCTGTGGGCCTGGGGTGCTCTCTGCCTGCCCCCCTCACATAGCAAGGGAGCCCCGATCTTTACCGGTCGTCCAGGGAAGCCAATCTCTCCCTTGTGCCCAGGCCGCCCATACGGACCCTGCGGAGAGGAGGAGCCACGTTTCAGGTGAGCAGACAGACCCTGCTGTGGTCTCCCACCAACACTCGTCCTGAGCTTCACACACACAGCTGGGGTATAAACTCTGGCCACTCGGGCTGCTTGCTCAGTAGCCCGGTGGTGGCAGGTGCTTTCAGGGTGCAGCATATGCACATGTACGTGGGGGGAGTGCGGGTCTACTCACCGGGGGTCCTCGGAAGCCAGGCTCCCCCTGAACAGAAACCAGAAGCACTATTAGGTGGCCGCAGGTCATCCTCCCCCACCACCCACGTATCCCCCCCAAAGGGTCCCTGTGCCCATCTGCGTGCCCTCCGGACCTGCACTGAAGCACTGACAACCAGGAGGGAAGGAAACAGCAACACAGAGAGGGCACTGGAGTACAGTATCAGTCCGGGGGTGCATGGAGGGGTGCGCCCACCCTGGGGGCCCTGAAGCTTGAGGGGCTGTTCTGCAGTGTCCTGGTTAGAGTCACCACGGCCTGACTTTAAGTATGATGCCAGGTGAGGCTGGCAGTTTTCTCTGGGTCTGAGGTCCAAGGTCCTGTGGTCCGTCCACAACAACCCTGGGGGCTTTGGGGCTTTCTGTAGGCCTGCACCCACAGCCACCCGATCTGGGTCCAGCTACTCCCCAGAACCCACTCAGGGGTCCGTCTGGAGGGGCACCTGCTGGGGGCAGGCCCCTCAACCCACTCTTGGCTCCAGCCCCTGCCGCAGCCTGAGGCTGAGGGGCAGCCAGATAGCAAGATGCGGAAGCTCCCACTGGGCAAAGCTGGGGACTCCATTCCTGCAGCTGAGCCCAGAGCCATGGCCCTGAGTGCCCTCAGCACCACGGGCCAACCGGGCTGCGGCCCATCTCAGCGTTCAGACTTGGGGACCTTGAGGAGCCTCCCAATGTGGTTGTGAAAGAGGAAAAGACAAGGAAGGGGAAGGGGTCCAGGCTGTGGAAGGTTCGGGAACCCTGCGCAGGGCTCTCACGCATAGCCAGGAGCTGGACAACCCCCCACCCACACTGACTCCATGGCCCCGGGAAAGCACACTTCTGAAGCTCGTGCGAGGGGCGAACAGCAGGCCCCCTGTCTCACCTTGGCTCCTTTCTGGGCCAGGGCCAGCGCTCTGCCGTCAGGGCCGGAGATTGCACCCGGCTCGCCCTTCTCACCCTAGAACACCAGGGGGCGCATCAGGGAAGCCAGCTCCGGGGGAGAGGGCTCACACCCCCACTGCAGCCAAGACCCCACTCGGCCTCCACACCAACACCCCAGCATGGCATGCCTGCCCTTCTGGGGGCCCTGTGGTGGGGCGTCTTGGTGGGTCACCCTTGGGTCCCAGTAAAGTGACTGAGAGGAGAATCCATGTCAGAATCTGTCATAGGCGAGGGGGCTCCCAGGTCCCCTTGCAGAGAGTGATCACCTGGGGGGACTGGGACTGTCCCTCTGGGTCACAGAGGGGGTCATCCCTGAGCAGATGGCACTAAGCCCCTCACCTTGGGTCCGGGGGGGCCTTGCTGGCCTCTGGAGCCCAGGTCTCCCTTCGGCCCGGCTGGCCCCTGCAGGGAGACAGGCAGGAATGAGGGGCCGCACCAGTGACCCAGGGCCACGATGGCTGCTCACGCTCTCCCCCAGCACAGCTGCCCAGGATGCACCTGCCCGCAGTCCTGACCAATGACAGGCAGAGAAGAGCTTGCTCCACTCTGCCTGAGACCCCCCATGCTAGGCCCTGGGGGCTTCTGCTGAGGGGTCTGAAGGTTCCTCTGCCTCGCAGGCACCCACCCAGCACTGGGCTCCCTCACAGGGGTGGGGTTGAGGCTACTTACGGGGAGGCCCGCATACCCTGGCTGGCCCTGTGGGAAAAAGCAACGGTGTCACTGTGGGGACACTGACTGGCACCTTGCAGCCAGACCGCGTTCCAGACTGGACGGCACATACCTTGACTCCGTGGGCCAGGGCCACTGCTCTCTGTCACCAAGGTGGCAGAAACACACAAATCACAAAAAGAAAAGAAAACCACGTTTACCATTGTAATTCCACTCTCATTTTATCATTGTCACGAAGACCAACAGAACACCCCCAGAAATTAAACACAGGACAAAATTTTGCTTGCAATAGTCCTTCTGGCTTGTGCCTCAAGGTCCCTCAGATGAGAAGTGAAGCCTCATCTGGGATCCTGCCTCCTGAACCACAGGACCATCTGCAACCTGGGACCAGGGGACCAGGGCCCCCACCTCCCCATGCTGTGCACTGGCAGCCAGAGGGGACACCTCAGCCTCTGGGGGGGTTGATGCTCGGACAAACGGGATGGGACGGGCTGCCAATGGGCAGCTCTGGAAGGCCTTGCTTTGACAGCGAGAAACCCGCAGAACCAACAGACTGGAAACCTTGATGCATTTGGGGGTCACTGCATTGCAATCAGAGTGTAGCCCCTGGCCTTTCAGGGTCATTCCTGCACAAGCTGCCATCAGCACTAGGGGTCCAGGCAGACCATGTGCCCACCCATGCAGTGTCCTTACGTCCTGCTCCGACACGTAGACGACAGGCCCCGGAGGTCCGGGAGGCCCGGGGGGGCCTGGCTGCCCCACTCCATCCTTCCCTGCGTCGCCCTAGAAGGAGAAGCCCAGGTCCATTGCTGGGGTTGCTTGTAGGGGAGGAATTGTTACAGTGGTGCTGGCTGGGACCCACCAAGGACTTGGGAGGGGTTCCCAGTGCCCACAGGATGGATATGATCACGTGCCCTGAGAGCCCCCCATCCTAGCCTGAGAGCCCCCAGACTTGAGGGTCTTCACCCCAAGTCTCTGAGACCACATGGGGCAGAGAGCCATACCCCTCCAAGGTGGCAATGCACCCACCAACCCGCCTGTGCACCCAAGACCCCACCCCTACCCACTCACTTTCTCTCCCTGGGTCCCTTTTTCTCCTTTCGGTCCCTGCAGAGACAGGAAGGAAACGTTTCATTATAAACAGAGCACGAGCCCCTCCCCCTCCTCAGGACACCCCGGACCGCTGAGATGCCCTTTGAATGGAGAGATGTGGAGAGTTCTCCATTCACCGACCAAACGGAGTAGAGGGGTTGACGAGCCAGGCAACCACGGGAAATGCCTTGGACAGCCTGGACCCCAGAGTCAGCCTGTGGAGTGGGGCCTTTGGGCTGCTCGGTATACAGAGAACTAAGCTGGGGGACCTCCTGAGAGACACTGGGGTGCCAGCTCTCAACTTCAGGGTGTCGCCCCTTGCGCCAGTAGCCCTGGGCAGTCACCTACCTGGGCTCCGTCCACGCCCTCTCTGCCGGGGAGGCCAGGAAACCCGGGGGGTCCACCTGCACCAACTTCTCCCTGCAAAGGGCACAAGGAGAGGCCCATGTGTCAGACGGCCCAGCAAGCCGGTGTCAGGGTGGTGGCAGGCCAGGGCTCACACCCAGGAACAATTCAGTCTTTTTGAAGCTCTTAGCAGGCGAGGAGGGCAGGAAAGGGCTGGGGGCCACGGCTTGGGGGAGGGTCAGAGGACTCGTGTGGCCCCCAAGATTTCTGGGGCACAACCAGGAGGAAGCAGAGGCCAGGAAGCAGCAGAAAAACCTGGTGGGTGGGGGATGTGCCCTCAGGGCAAGCACCCTTGGGATACGTGGATCTTAAGTTCTAAGGAATTAAGTCAGGGCTGAGACAGCCCAAGGACAAACCAGGGGAGTGGAGCAATGACCCCTTGTGTGGCCTGGAGGGTGGCCCGTGCAGGGCTCACCCATTACGGAGGCCCTGAGGGGACAAGGGGTCAAGGGGCCAATGGGCCACAGCCCAGGCGAGGCTTCTGGCCTCAGCCTGAGGACCCCTGCCTGCCCCACACTAGCACTAAGAAAGATTCCCAATTTTCTGGACTCAAGAAAAGGTTCTTACCTTGGTCCCTGGTAGCCCAGGTATTCCAGGATCCCCCTGAGGTGGACAAAGGGGCTCTGTGAGTGTAGCGTCAGGCTGGCCCAGCCCACGGCAGTGTCCACCCAGCCCCAGAGAAGGGCAGGGAGGGGTTACTCTGGCGTCCTCTCACACCGCTCCCCTCTGCCAGCTCAGAGCTGAGTGTCCTGGGGACACCGAGTAATGTGTGCGGGGACTCTGTGGCCCATGTGACTGGGGGTCAGCCACATGATAAGGACTCATGGCCAGGGCTGTTCTGGAGGCCACATACCATCATGCCATTCTATGAGATGACTTCATTTTTTACAATTTAAGAAAGTTAATAATTATGTACTTCTAAAAACTCAACTTTTGAAATGTTCCAAAGTTTCGGAAATCAAAGCAAACCATTCTAAAAGAAGAGGTGGAACAGCAGCGGGCTGATCCCACCGTGGGCCCTGCACGCCCTGGAACTCGGGAGGGGAAAGCAGCAGCATGGAGCGGCCCCGGGGGGACCCTTGCTGGAGGTCCCTCCTGCCCTCACCACCCATAGGGAGGGGGGACCTGCTTAGGGGGTGGGTGGCCCGGGATTACACCTCAAGTCTCTGGGGCACCATCGGCTGTCAGAGGATGTAGGGGTCCCTTCTGGAAGCCCCTCTTTCCCCTCAAGTCAGCACACACTTCAGGGATGTGAGGCCATGGATCTTGGGTCATTGGGCTTCGGAAAGACGGGCCAGATGTTCCCGCCTCAACACGCAGACTCTGGGTCAGCGTGTGTGGCTGTCCTCCCCACATTTCCCACGATGAACGGGGTGTGTGAAGCAGTAACTAACTCAGCTGCGGGCAGTGTGGCAGGGGCAGCTGCTAACTCATCTCGCACTCACCTTGACTCCAGGCCTGCCGGGCGGTCCCTGTGGGGGCAGAGAGGGAAGGGGCCCTTAGAGCCTGGTCCTGCTCGGGGAGAGAACCCCTCCCTCCCAGAGCGGCGCCAGCTAGAGCCCCATGGACAGGACACAGACTCGCAGCAGTGGGTGTGCCAGTCCCCAAGGCAGCACCACCTGAGTCCTCGGCCCAGACCACCCCGACACAAACACTCTGCCTTTTATTTAACTAAAGGTGGGTGCATTTGAACAGACAGAATGCCGCTGTCTGGCTGGCTTGGGCCGGCTGTGACCTCCAAGGGTCTCTGTCACCTCACTGAGGGCCTGAAACAGTCCCACCAACCCCTCCAGAGGGCAGCATTGGGACTGTATACGTGCACGTGGAACCCTGAAAGAAGGGACCTGTGCCCCCAGATCTCACTATCTCTGCCCACGAGATCCTCCTGACCTTTGCGTCACAGCCAATGACTTTTGTCACCTCTTGGCTCACACCTCCCCTGACGCCAAGGCAGCTAACTGCTGCTAACGAGGGCTGAGGTGTCTAACACAGAAAAGGGAAGGTGCCGAGCGGAGACCGCACAGCTGGCCTAGCTGACTACGAACTTGGTTTTGTCCAAGTGCAAGTCCTTGTTGACGTTGCTCAGAAGGGGAATCTCGTCTGGCCACTCCCTCTGGCCGGCTGAGACTTCCAAGGCGCCAAACGGAACCCAGACATTGAGATTTCCCAGAAAGACGCAGCTTTCAGGGCTCATTGCACCCCCACATTCATTCTTCTTGACCAGCTGGGGGGCATTTCCCCACGTTGGGGAGCCCCCAGGACAGATGAGCCCTGGACTCAGGTGGCCCCACTGGCTCTGCAGCAGTGCTCCTGGTCCCCACTGGGGTCCTGCCCCAGAGACTACCCCTGCCCCAGGCGCCTCCACCCCCTACCCCACAAGAGCTGACCAAGCCGCCTGCAGGCGGTACCTGCAGCCCGTCAGCTCTTCGGGCTGCCAGCCAGAAGGGTCCCCCGGAGCCTTCTGTGTCGTCCTGGATTCTGGGTCCCCCGGAGCCTTCCATGTCATCCTGGAGAACACATGACTCGGGTCTGCGTCTCTTACAGAAAGAGACCCTCCCTGAGGCCAGCAACTGGCCCAAGGTGGAACTCTGGCCACGGCTGAGCAGGGTGGACTCTAAGGGCCCAGTCACTAGGCACTGGCCAACCTTGACCCTCAAATAAGAAGCGTCTGCCTAGGGGCAGGGACCTGCTGGGTGGGTGCCCTCAGCCTCTCTTAAGTTTAGGCCACTTACTCTTGTTTCGAGCATGTGCCGGGAAGCCGGCTGTGTGACGGTGTTCAGTTTCTATTTTCATCTCCCTGGGCCAGCCCTCCAGCATCACTCCCAGGACCTGGTCTCTGAGCAGTGACCTTCTGTGGAACTGGGCACCTGTTCCCTCCCACCGCCCCTGGCTCCACCATGAGGCACTGTCCACAAGGCATTGATGTGACTCAGGAGACACACCCACACTCAGTGTGCCCCAAGGCCAACCCACCCACCCTACTGAGCCTGCCTAGCCGCTCCTGGCTCACACATGGGGACTCCACTATGGGGCAGTCAGTGTGGGATACTGAGAGGGAGGCGTGGGACTCAGACTCGGCTTTTGGGGGATCAGGAGCAGCCAACACTCACAAATCCTGCAGGAAGTCCTGGTCCTGGAGGTCCGGGGGGCCCAGGAGGCCCAGGGGGCCCTTGCGGTCCTGCTGGTCCAGGCGGTCCTGCCAAACCATTCTCCCCAGGAGTGCCAATGGGACCAGGGTCTCCTTTGCTTCCCTGCACAGGTAGAGAGAGAATGTCATCACTCTCTGCCATCAGGGTGGGTGTCAGCTGAACCCTGAGGCAGCCATTGTGGCCCCAACATACTTACATTCCCTTACAAAGCTTTTTACAGATCTGTAAAGTCACAGGGATAAATGACACTCCTCAAAGCAAGCAAACCCGACTGCACCTCTTCTTCTGAACTTAGAGAGGATTTCATCCACTTAAAAATGAAACAACTGAGCAAAAACCAGACATCCATGCCTGAGGCGTTCATTCTAGGGAAGCAAAGTGCTCATGGTTTGGGGTACACCATACAGAGCACACTGCACTCTCGGGCTGGCGTAGACAGGGTTGGAGAGCTGAGGCGTCGTGGCCAGTGAGGGGGCAGGGTGCTGCTGGAAGGAGCCAGGAGGAGGAGGCAGGGGGGCTTAGAGTGAGTCTGGGAGGCTTGGAGCCCCCTTACCACTGCACAGACCAGAGTTGTGGGGACACAGGGCACAGCTTCAGGGAGCAAGAGCCAGGAGGCGGGTGCAATGTGGGGCTCCAGTCTCAGAGGCAGACCTGCTGCTTGGAGCTTGAGGGTCCCAAGAGCCAGGCAGGAGCCTGATGCAGGGGAGTGGGGGACACTGGGACCCGAGACAGGGAGGCCCTCATGTTGAGTCCACGCCTGGGCACAGCTCCACCCCCTTGTGACCATTTAATCCCTGAATCTCAGTTTCCTCATCTTTAAATGGAGGTGACCGAATTTTGGATGGGCTGTGAAAGACACCGAGCTCACTGGCCCTCAGCAAGGGTAAGAGTGTGACCACTGCCCCGTGCTGGCAGGAAAGCCACCTTTCTAGGGCCTGGGCCATGCTGACCACAGCCTCTCTTTCCAGGGCCCACCCAGAGGCACTGTGCTCCAACCGGGACCAGTTCCATGTCCACCAGCAGCCTCTCCGGTAACGGGGAGATCCACTCACTGCTCCCTCTGCAGGTACCCCACAGGTCAGGACTGGACCCCCAGCTCTCGCCTGCTGCTCTGCCACCCGACCCCCACCATCTCCACCTGGCTTTTATCACCAACACCGGAGGGGGGAGGGGGCTTGTCCTGTTACATCTTAGCTGCGCTCACTGTTTTTATTTCAATAGATATGTAACGTTTTTATTTTTTACCACCCACTTAACCCAAGGGCTGATTTTTTTGGAACCTTCCACTTCAGTTTCTTGATTTTAATCTTAGTGCCTTTCATCTTTTTGTATTTAAACATCTCTTCTAATGTTTGATCTTTAAAATGTTCCTATTCAAGTCTGTTCTTTGAAATCCCTGTCTAGTTTCATCCTCTCCCCTCCACCCCCGTGTCCTACACAGCTTTTAATTACATTGTAGGGACCTAGAATTTTCACTCACATGACCTGAGGTTTTTAAAAAGCCTGAGTTATCTTATCTGAACATCTGACTGTGGTGTTCAGTCACTCCACGAGCTGGAATCTGGGCACATGCTGGAACTAACTGCAGTTTCTTTGTCCCGGGTGTGCCCCCATCCCAGTTTCCTCGCCCAGCCCTGGGCCTGCGTTCTGTGTGGACACAAGTTTACACACACACGTCTGCTCTGAGCTCATCTCTTCCTCAGGCTCCTCCCAGCTGGTTCTGATGCCACTGTCACCTCTTCCTCACATCCCACTCAGGTTCCTAGTGGGCCCAGGCCTGGAGTTCTGCCACAGCCAGGCAGTTTCTTTGGGTATCTCTCCTTGGACATGCTGGGGAAGCTCCCCGTTAGGCCCACCCTGTCCAGCCCGGAGATGGAGCGGATCTTCATGGAGACCTGCGGCCAATTGTGGCAGGGGGGTGGCACAGATGTAGCACTGAGGCCCCACATCTGGGCGGCCTCCCCTTGTGTGAGAGCATCAGGGACACACTCAGGGTCCCAAAGGACAAACACGACGCCCTTGGCCTGGGCAGCTCCCGGCAGGACGGACAGAGCCTTGGCACATGGGCCAGAGCCCATAATCAGCACCAAGGACAGCTCCCAGCTCCCAGCCTGCCCGCCCACTCCTGTGCCCCTGTGCAGTGCAGGGATTACTTCCACCCAGCAGCCAGTCTAGATCCAGAGGCATGTCTGTACCTTAGGTCCTGGGGTGCCCGCTTTGCCCTGCAGGAAAGAGAATGATTACTACAAAAACAAACCAAGGAGCAGCCAGCGAGAGAAAAGCATGCAGGGTTTCACTCACTGGGCAGGGTTTCCTGGCCCACAGGGTCCCCGTTGTCCCATTTACGCTGATTTAACCATTTCTGATTCTCCTCTCTCCTGGCCCTGGGACCCAGGGTGCCTGGGCGCTACTCCCAGACGACATGTGTCTAAGATTCCACGTGCCTCTCCTGGCCCTGGCATACCTATGGCTGTCCCCTCCATCGCCCCTGTTTCAGGTGGGGACAGAGGCTCCAGGGGACACTCAACCATAGCGGAACAGAGCTGACCCTGCTGCTGAGAACACGTCCCCACCACCCTGTGTGCCTGGTAGTGAGAGCCCCAGGACAGCCCTTCTGGCTTGGTCGGGCAGAGCCATGAGCTCTGAGCACAGACGTGCCCTGAAAACACACCCCCTCGCCTGCGCCCAAAGCAGCCTGGTGCTCACAGAAGGCACCACATGGAAGTGTCCCCAAATGGCTGCAGGCTGGCACCCCCGTTCATTCAGTGAAAACCAGGAGGAAACCACGGCCCCAGTTAGAGGTTGTGCAGCCTTGAAAATGTTTCCATTATTGATGCAACCAACATTGAGACTTGAAAACATCCAAATCAAATAAAGTGTCAATATTCTTCAAAAGGCATTAGTTCAGGTGTCATAAAAGAACCGTGGTGATGAGTCCTGAATTTTTCCTTGAGCCCCAGCTGGCCGTGGCTCCAAGTGAACAGCATGGGGCCCGAGGCCCCCGGCTGTGGCCCTGTGATGACAGTGGTGACGGAGGCTGCCTGCCGGGGTAAAGCCCCCCACAACCTCTGGTGTTGCCAGCCTTGTGGCATTTCTCTTCCATGAGGTCACCAGGGCCAAACCCCACATCCAGGGTTTGGTCACCCTGTGGCCACACTATGTGGCTCTAGGTCATGCCCATCCGGAACAGCCGGAGAAGTGACTTACAGGGCTGCCCTTCTGGCCGGACTCTCCTGGTCGCCCATCTTTCCCTGGAACACCTGGAGGCCCCTGGGAGACAGAAAGCAGAGTGTGGGCCACAGAGAACTCAGAGGCTGAGAAAGCGGCAAGTCAGCGGATGATCTGGGTGTCCACAGATTCCCCGAGAATCAAGGACACGCCAGAATCCCGGGGCTCACAGGAGTCCCCCCCCCCACCGCCCACAGTAACACAGGCCAGAAAGCTCATGCTGCTCTGCTCGGTTTTCTAACTTCTTTCCTGTATGTTTTTTGAGTTGCTGATTAAATTGAGGAGCAGCGGGCCCGTGCAAGGGGCTGCCTCACCCACCGTGTGGGGCGGACTCTCACTGAAGTGGGACACATGCCGTCCACAGGAGGACTTCACGCTGTGGTGAACTACAAGTCCAGCGCACATGATCAAGTGAAAACCAGGCTACGCGCACCTGGTTCCTGTGACCCGATTATAACAGTGACATCTGTGGGCACCACTACGTCACTGTGTCCCCAGTGCCAGGAGCATAGCCGGGCTCTGAATAACTGGCCAAACGTGGGCTCCTCACAGCCCCCGTCCTTGGGCAGTGGGGCCCACCCTGACCCCATGAGAGTCACTTCTGGGGACGGCCGCTGTGAGGTCAGCTCACCACTTAAGGACTGAGGAGTGAGCAGCACTGCATGCGGCCACCCGGCAGCCAGTGCCCAGACAGGAAGAGGCCCGCACACTTGGTGTTCCCCCATTCCCAGCTGACCCTGATGGGGGAGGGCAGCAGAGGAGGCGCAGGTCTTACCTGGGGGCCAGGGAGCCCAGGGTTTCCGTACCGCCCAGGCACACCGGGAAGGCCAGCAGGTCCTGGGATGACCGAGCTGTTCACCCCGAAGCGCCCTGGCTCTCCAGGCAGGCCTGGGACACCAGGGGGCCCTGGGGGGCCAGGAAGACCTCTAGGGCCCTGGACACAGACAAACACAGAACGGTCACGCACACCACACCTGCCAAGGGCCAGGTCCTCCTCTACCTGATCTGCCTCCACCCACCCCCATGGTTCACTTGTGCATGAACACAGTGGGGCAGCAGCCACCTGGGCCAAGGGTCACTCACTCGAAGGCTCTCCAGGTCACCGCTGAAGCCGGACCCTTCCATGTCAATGAAGGTCTGCGGGAAAGAGCCCAGACACCCATCACCCAGAGTTGGCCCCCCACTCCAACCCTGCCTGCAGTCAGTGGGCAAGCCTGCCCGCCCTGACCTGTGCTGTACCCTAAGCACTGCCCCATGTCACCACCAGGTCAAGACGTTTACAATGAGAAGCAAAGAGGGTGAACACGGGATCCCCGCACCGAGTGAGAGAAGCCTGCAGGGAGCCTGTCTGAGGCCCAGCACCGCCCAGAGGACCCCCGCTCTCCCCCAGGCCCCGCAGCCCAGCCCGGCCCTGCAGCCCAGCCCTGCCCCACAGGCAGGAGCCGCCTCCCCTGGGCCAAGTAGGTCTTTCCACTGGAACAGTGGGCAGACCCCCGTGGTGGAAGAGGCTGCAGGGGGGACTCACCAGCTTGTCGTGTCTGAAGGAAGGTCCTGGTGGCCCTGGAGGCCCTTGGGGTCCTGGGGGTCCTCTGGCCCCAACTCCAGGATCCCCCTGGGAATAGAAGATGCTGTGTCACACGAGGGAGCACGGCCCCGCTGCCAGTCGGGGGTCCAGATGGCAATGCAGCCCACCCACATCTCAGCCAGGCTGGACTCACCTTTTCACCCTTGGGGCCCACGTCTCCTGGGGTTCCCGGGAAGCCCTGTGGCCCAATGTTACCCTGAAAGACAGGCAGGCAGCTCAGTCACGGAGAAGGGACCTCTGTCCCATCACCACCTGAGCCACCAGACACGCAGCTCTGTGGCTTTGTGTGCTGAATGTCCGCTCCGCTGCAGAGCGTTGAGGAGCAGGCAGAGCTGAGCCCCAGCTGGGGCCGGAGGTGGATACCTCGGGTCCCGAGGTGCGGCACGGCACCCCGTGTTGCAGACAGTGCTTGGGAGAACCGGCACAGAGCTGACTAATGTCCCGTGGACGTCCTCACTAGAGTGGCACAGGTACGTGCCACACGTGCGCTACCCAGGTAAGAGGGCCTAAACGACCATCAAGGGTTTGCACCTCCACGTGTGCTCGGAAGACTGTGCAGGGTTTGTCAGACTAGAAACTGCGATACTAATGCGCTGCGTCAGAGTGAGCCTGTGAACTGAACCCTGAATCTCACACACACCCATCCACCCATGCCCCGCCCTCCCGCCACCACGTCCCGGCTCTGCGGAAGCCCCCACTACCACTGAGTGTAAGTTACTTTCCTCGCACCCCTAGCAGTCGGGCTGCAAAGCTTTCTCATCAGCTGTGAAGCGAGAAGGTTAAATGGGGCTCGTTCAGGCGTCGACATGAAACACCCCTGCTCGCTCGGAACGTTAACTTGAGTGTTTCGTGTCCAAGGTTTGTCGTCCGACTCTCCCTCTTGCCTGTTGCTGTTTGCTCGTCTGTTGCTCCCTAAATCTTTATTTGTGACCTTCTTGTGTCATTTCATTGTGTTTCTTGGAAGTAGCAGTATTTGTTGCTCTTCAAACATCCAAACTTATGTGTTCTAAAACAGAAACTCTCACGTCTGTGGAGACCGCGGACTCGTCTGTACTAATGTGTGCAAATGTGTCTTCTGCCCCGCCTGTTGTGCTGCCTCCCAGTGGGCAGCCTGCTGTTTCTCCTCTGTGCAGCTTTTTTCCTCTAAGAATTTGGAAGCCAGCCCTGGCTGGTGAGGCTCAGTGGACTGAGCGCTGGCCTGAGAACCAAAGGGTCGCTGGTTCGATTCCCAGTCAGGGCACATGCCTGGGTCGAGGGCCAGGCCAGGTCCCCAGGAGGGGGTGTGCGAGAGCCCACCACACACTGATGTTTCTCTCCCTCTCTTTCTCCCTCCCTCTCAGTCTAAAATAAATAAATAAAATCCTAAAGAAAAAGAATTTGGAAGGTATACCTTCCCCTTTCTCCTCCCAGTAGTTAGCCTAAATGTCTCAATACATATGGTATGCATAACTTTATTTTTCTACCAACAGTCAGATTTGTTTCTTAACAAAGTCAAGTCCCATTTCCCAAATGGCCTCATTTTAAAATCTCTTCACAACGTTAAGTTTACAGAGGGTCACAGGATAAAAAGCCCTGAGGGTCTCACACAAACGAACACAGTATGTGACTGAGAGAAAAGCAAACTTACGGGTTTTCCGTCTTCCCCGGGGTCGCCCTGGAACATGCAAAAGGAATGGTTAGGGGTCCCGGGCCTCACGGGCTCCCGGCCCCGTCCTGTCCGACATGGACCTGGCCCCATCCCCACGCCCTCCACAGGCCTGACTCCCGCGCGAAGGCTGTCCAAATGGAGGTGCACCTTCCACCCGATGTCGGACCGCCTCCGTCCGCGGTGGGCTGGCCTCGGCTGCCTGCCCACAGCCTCCCCAGCACCCTCCGGCTCTCCCACAGGGAAGGGAGTGGCCAACACAGTGCAGACCACCCTGGGGTTTCCGGGGTCCCCGGGGTCCCCAGCGTCCAGCTGCTCTGCCACATCAGCTACACCCTTTCCTTTCCCACTCCTGCCCGAACCCCACCGCAGCTGGATTGAGGGGAAACATGTACTCACCGGCTCCCCATCCCTTCCTGGGGCACCATCCTTCCCTGGTGGCCCTGGGGGCCCACGGGGTCCCTGCGGCCCAGGGATAGCCCGTGCATCGGGGCTCTGCACCACTGGGCCTGGGAGACCCTGGGACGAGGAAAGGGCACAGATTGGGGGGCCACACACACCTTTACCTGCCCACCCACCAGCACACTCTCCTGCATCTTGGGCTGGGCTCCGTAACACACAGGGGCACGTAGGGTGGACACACATAGGGGACACAAGTGGACACACACAGGGTTCGGCCTGGTGCACTGACACGAACAGGGGTGTGTCCAGTTGTCCTTCCATCCCTGCCCACATGCTCCTTGCGCTCAGGCTAGAGTCTCCCAGCAGGCCCAGCTCGTACCAGGCACAGGGACACAGAGGAAGAGGGTGGGCTCAGGGCTTGGTCGGGCCGCCAGTGAGCGAACCAGAGGCACTGACTGCTCTGGAGCCTCCATGGTTCTGCGTCAGGGAGGGGTCTCACCTCTTTCAGGGCGTCCTCAGGGCTCTGGACACCCCTGTCCCAGGTGGTGACTGTATTCGAGCCAGGAAGGGTGTGAGCTGCAGAGTGGAGGTAAAGGGCCGAGGTTAGACCCCAAACGGGGGCCCAGTCTCTGCTCTCGGCTCACGCTCCCCTCCCAGGCTGCCCACCCCCTTAGCCACACCACAGCTCTCTCTCTCGCACACTCTCACACTCACACACACACTCCTCTTCTTTTGCTGAGTCACTTGAGGGTCCCCTACATTATCATGACCCTCCCCCCTGAATGCCACGTCTCCCAAGAACGAGTACATTTTCTGACAACCTGATGGTCACATCTGGGAAACCCGGCACTGTCACATACAGTGACCTGACACACAGCCCGGTTCAGGTTTCCGAGCTGCCCAGCCGTGTCCTGTGTGGCTTCTTTTTGGGGAATGGTGACAGCAGGGGAACCAGGGCCCCATCAAGGATCTCACCTAGGGGCCAAATCTGGCCAAATCAGTCCCCTGCCAGAGCCGTGTGTGTCCCTAGAGCTGTGCAAACATCACCACACAGAGAAGGGCAGGGCCTGGGCCTCTGCAGCATCTGTATGTGGCCCCGCCCCCTCTCCTCTGCTCTTTGCTTCTCCCATTTGTCAGTTCCCTCTCTGGGTACAGGGCGGCACCTCCCCATCTCTGCTTGACACACAATCTGTGGGTGAGTTTCCAGGCCCCCCCATCTTTCACCCAGTCACTCCAGCATCAGAAGATGTAGTCAGAAAACACAGGACTCACGCCACATCGGCATGTCACATGTGCACAGTGGCTTGTAGAGGCCCCGTCTTCCGAGGGAAGTTCAGAGGCATGTCTGACCCTGGCTGGGGTTTGACTGGCGCTCTGGGGACAGCACAGCAGCAGAGCTTGGGGACTGGGTGGGAGCTGAGGCCCTTCAGCCCAACGTGAATCAGGCGGCTCCCGAGGGAGCTTGCACTGCCTGGAATCCCCCGTGCACACAGCTGTGGAGGACACCTGTCCTGTTGCCAGCAGAAAGCAAAGCTGCATCCACGAGTGGGCGCCTGTGATTCCTGCACAGTGCGGCCAACCACCCCCGACCCTCTGCTCTGCTCAGAGCCCCATCTCCTGCAGGGGCCCTGTAGATGATGCCCCAGCAGCCCTGACCCCGCCCCCCCACCCCCAGGACCCACTGAGAGTCACAAATGAACCACAGGAGGGCAGTCCAGCCTCTTCCCCTGATAGCGTGGGGTGGAAACCTCCAAGGATGTATTCCAAGCATGAGCGTGATTTAAGGCAACTGTAAAACCCCTGCCTCAGCAAAGCCATCGCTACAAGAACAGAAAACGAAGCCCTCAGTACAGGGAGACGCCTTGTGTTCAGTATTGAGACTCAGTATTCATGAAACATCCAAGCCCCTCCCTCAACAATGATTTACTGATTCAATGGCATTCCAACCAAAACCCCAGCAGGCTGTTCTTATAGAAAACGACAAACCGATTCTGAAATTCGTAAGAAAAGGCAACGGACAGAGAACAGCGAGCAGTTCTGTCAGTGACGGGCAGATCTGGAGGACGCGCAGACCTGATCTCCGGCCTCAGCACAAGGCTGCGGAAACATGGGCCTCGCGTCCCATCACAACAGACCGACCCACGGACCCGAGCAGAGGCGGGGAGAGACCCACACAGACAGACAAGTGGTCCTCAGCGAAGGCTCCGAGGCAACTCGGTGGGAGCGAGGGCAGGCTCTGTGATAAGTGGAGCTGCAGAGGCTGGACATGCAACCGAAAACAACAGAACAGAGATCCATACTCGACACCGAGACGCCTGGGACTGGGGGCCAGGGCCCCACAGCACTGGGAGGCGGGGCCGGGCCGCCTTGTGGTCCAGGAGGCCGTGTGTCCCTTGCTCGGAACCCTGAGGGGCTGGAGGCATCACCCTGTCCACACCGGCTATGCCCTAGGGAAGCACATCCCTGACCAAAGCCATAAGGCACCACATCCTTAGCCCACTGAGGGGAGCATGTGGACAGCAGGACCCCAGAGGACCGATAGTCGGTCCTCACTCCTTTGTTCTTTCCTGTTTCTGATTCGGCTGCACTGAACATATTATATCAGTCATTTCAAAAGTAATCAATTTTTTTTCTAAATAAAAGATGTCTACCTAGTTTTCTAAAACCTTGACATAATGGCAAAGAGAGAACTAACCCCACAGGCGTCCCCCCCTTGAGATTCCCACCCCCGGGTTACTCAGCCGGAACCCAACCCAGGCACTGCCGCGAAGGGGCTTGGCAGGTGCAACGGACAGGTTACTGGCTCACTGACTAACAGAGGGAGATTATTCTGGGAATTCAGGGTACAACCCCGTCATCACCGGAGGCCCCCAACGAGAAGGAGGAGCTGAGGAATGTGAGTGACCTCTGGAACCCGAGAGCAGTCCCTGGCCCACCGCAGTAAGGAACCTGGACCCTCAACCCCACAGCCGCAGTGAACCGGCCCTCTGCCGGGCCACCCCACCAGCAGGGCAGCAGCCCTGCACACCCTGCCTTCAGCTCTCGGCTCCGAGGAGGACTCCCGCCTGCAGAGCCGAGACGCCAGGCATGGTGCGGCTGCAAGCAGCTAAATTTGTGGCCGTGGGTTCTGATGTGGCAGCAGGCTGTGGCACACATCATTTTCCATGCAACCCAAGTGCCCTGGCTCTGCCTGCAGCAGGTCCGCGCCCGTGCACCCTCCAGGCCAGTGCCCCTCCAAGGCCACCAGGAGAAGTCCCCAACCCCAACCACTGACCACAGGGAAGGCCCATTCCCCAAACATTCTGGGCAGCAGTGCCTCTGCTCTCACCACGGACTCTCACGTCCCCCTAGCGGGACACTGCCCCCCACCCCGAACAAGCAGTGGCACGTCACTCTGGCACACTCCAGGCAATCCCACAGATTTCCCCAGAAATAAGAAAATAAGAAACAAACCCTGGGAAAGAGAAGTCTATGGCCAAGCAGCCGCTCTGCCCTGACCTCTGGGACAGCACAGGCGCCGGCTGACCAACCGCTCCCCGTGGTGGGGCTGGTGTTCGTGAAGGACAGGAGCCCCTCGCCCAGCCACACACACAGCCATGCCTGTGCACGGCACTAACACACACACAACCCACTCACACGCACATCCCCCCCAAGAGCTTTACCTCCTAATAAAGACACAGTGGATTGTTCCTCGATTTCTTCTGTTCTGGAATCTTCTGAGATGTTGCCTCCAGCCAAGGGAGGAGAAGTGACCGGGGGAGCCTCGGGGAAGCTGGGTTTCAGGGGCGTGCCCTGGCAAGGTGAGGGTGGGAAAGCAGCCCGTTATCCAGCAGACTCAGGCACCCTGTGAACGCTTATGCTGGCAAACGGCAGGTTCAGATTTATCTGGTTTGTAAAATAAGATCTTTCTGGACTTTGAGAAAGATGAGGTAAGAAGCCATCAGGACTTCATCTCAGGCAGGAAGAAGTTCAGGGTCTTCCACGGCTGTTTTCTTCTGAACAGCCCGTGGGGTAGGGGCCCTTCAAGTGGCCACCCCACCTGGGGAGCCCAACGAGTCACCGGAACCCCGTGCCCACCAACTTCCCCCATGTGTGGGAGGGACCAGAGCCCACTCCCCGGGCTCAGGGCCCAGGGTGGCCCCTCGGCAACACTCCAGAGCCCTGGCTCCTTCCTGTGGTCCCAACAGAGAAGGACAAACGGTCAACACTGTCACAGACGGCCCAGACAGAGGAACCTCTGATGGTCCCCTGCACACATGGGGTGTGGCTGCAACGAGGGCCCCGACCAGGCACTCTGCAGCTGGGTGACTGCCGCCCACCCCCACCCAGAGGGGATGAGGCTGCTCTTCTCTGAAAACGGGTCTTCCCTGTTCCCAGAGGCACCATGGAGCCGAGGACGTGGGTGCAAGTGGATGTTCAAATACGCAGGCGAAACACTTCCTGCATCTGGCCACCTATATTTGGCAAATGCTCCCGGGGGACATCATGTATGGGGACTTCCCCACAGCCAGAGCAGCAGCAGCCAGAGCCGGACACCAGACCCTCCCCTGTAGTTGGGAACCCCACCTGGACCAGGCTCGCCCATCCCTAGAGGCTTCCACCCAGGTCCTCTGATGCTCAGAAGCCAAGCTCACTACCAGTGTCCTGCTAGTGCGCTCCCGACTGCCTGGGAGCCTGGCCGGGGACAGGCAGCAGGCTCAGGGTGAGACTATCTAAGTAGGGACCCCTTTTTTTGTCTTTGACTCTCCAGGCTATGAAGGGAGGCCACCAAGCTGTGGCATTTCATGCTTTGGTTCCGGTGCAGCTCAGACACCACAGGGCTACGGGGTCCCTGCATCCCCAGTGGCTGGAATGCACCCAAGGGAGCCTGGTGGGCGAAAGGGCACGTTCTCAGTCTGGCCCCGTCTGTGAGGAGGAGGCTCAGAGGGCAAGGAACACACAAGCCGTCCGACACTTGGGGGCTATTTTGGGCCACCACACACTGATCCCTGTCCAGGGGCCCACCAGGCACCACGGCCTGTGTGCAGGTGGGCGAGCCCCCTGGCCCTGCTTCCCTAAGAGCCACCTGCCCCTCCTCCACCCTGGCAAAGCCACAGGTCCCCACGCCCCACCTGGGGGAGGGTGCCGACTGTCCCTCCCAGGGCAGCTCAGTGCTCGGCCCATCGCTGCCCGGGCAAAGACACTGTGAGGCAGAAGGTGGAGAGGAGGGCCCAGCCCCTCCCACCTCCCTGAGACACACTCCCACCTGCATGTTTCAGGCGGTGTGAGCTGGGAAACTCAGAGTTGGCCAAGGGCTGCCCTGCACAGCTTTCCCCTTCTCTGACCCACAGACCGTCTAGTCCCTTAGGGCCCTACCAGCTAAGGGGAGGACAATCAGAATGTCAAGGTCACCTCAGGGACCAAAGGAACATGAAGAATTACAAAAAGGGTTTTAAGCATTCCCAAGAGAGGAGAGGGAAAATAGCCTGGGCTGGGATGCATGGGCCCGGGGTTGGGGGAAACCCTGCTACTACTCACCGTTTCCTTCCGGAGAAGATCCCGGGCCTCCTCCTGCCCACTTCCGAAGTCTCCTGACGCCTGAAGGAGTCACAGGACACGAGGAAGAAGCTGGTGACAGAAGCCCTGGCACCAGCAGGGCCTGGAGAGCAAACCGGGGCAGGTCCCGCCTGTCCCACGCCCATCCCAGGCCGGGGCAGGAGGGAGAAGGCAGAAAGAGAGGGGGGAGCATTTTTTGTGACCTCCAAGAGGGAAGCGGCCTTCCTGTGAGCACTGGCCGCTGGTCACCAATGAGGCACATCTGGTCAGGCCATTAGAACAACCCATTGGAAATCAGTTTGGCTCCTAGCCAGACACACAGAGAACTACAAAGAAACATGTTCCTTTCTTTCCACCTGTCACCCTGCTCCTGGGCCAATGTCCTGGGCAATGGCCAGGCTTATCAGCATACTGGCCACATGGCAGACACGGAGCAGCATGGAAGGCAGCTAAGGAGACAGGACTAGGTGACCTCACTATTCACAACTGTGGCCACTGGGGGCAGGTTTTGTCATCTGGAGCGCTCCCCCCAACCCCCCCCAGCACATGGCTGTCCTCCTGTCTGACCACACTCGAGTACAGGTGGATCTGTCTCCTCAGGTCCCATGTGAGAGTGTGCACACACACTCACTCGCACTTACACACACACACACACACAGTTTTGCCCCGCTGACTGTGATCGACTGTGTCACCCACTGGCTATCCTGGGGACAGTTTCCACCCAGCATTCACTTTATATTTTATGCGTGTTTTGAATGGAGAGTTCCAGGGAAAGGGAGGCTCTTTTTTATGCTACAGGGCAACTGAAAATGTTACCAGGTTCCTGGTACCCAAAATGGCATCTTCCAGAGAGACCTTTCTAGTCTCATCACTTCGGGGTTCTCAGAGGGAAGGCCAGGTCCCACTGACTTGGACTCTCCTCCCCCCACAGAGCGGGGATGGGTGGGGGAGGGAGACTCACCCCGTCATCATCGTCATCGTCCTCGTCCTCCAGGCAGTGCATGGGGCTCACCTGGGGGTCCCTGCGCACCCTCAGCTCCGCGATCATCCCCTAAGCGCAGCGGGAGAGAAACGTCACTGGCGGTTCTGAGGCACGCGGCAGGGGCACACAGAGACCCTGACTCACAGATCCTGGCACTGTCTGAGGTCAAGGTTTCAGCGGGTGACATTAACCATGATGAGAGGGGCCCCGGCCCTGGGCCAGGCAAGGGCTTCTGCTGGTGCAACCTCAGACGTAGCAGGAGACGGCATTGGATCAACCAGGTGGAATTTAGGTCTTATTCTCTCTGCGACGTCACCTTTTCATGAAACAAGTGAGAAGCCGAGGACAAAACAGACCACAGTGCTTGGAGTGAGCTCTTGGTTCTCCGTGCACATGGGCTCCTCGGCCCAGAGTCAGTTTCACCCATTCACTCACTCGCCCACTCACCCACTCTCTCCACACACGCTCGCCCACATGCTCTCAGTCCTGCCCTGGACCAGGACACGGCACTGCACAGGGGCCTGCCACCTCGGATCTTGGTGTCTAAAAGAGGGGACAGGACTGTAAGACAAAGACGAGGTGTGTCACTGGAAGTGGTATCCCCAAGGGACACGAGGCAGATGGCACTGCAAGCAGGGGCAATGTCCTGAACTGTGGGTCAGAGGGCCCACTGTGTGCAGAGGACAGAACCCCCACTTCAACAGGAGGCCCTAAGCCCAAGCCAGGGAGTGGGGGATGGTTGCCAGCTTGGGGACAGTACATGCTTACAAGGACCTCGACAATGGCTGCAATGGGACCTCCTCTGTAAGGCCCCATGATCCCCAAAGGGTAAAGATGTGGGGTAGCACTGAATGCTCACAGCCAAGTGCTTGAAGTTGGGGATCCAGGGCCTCTCAGTGCCAACGGGGCTCCCACAAACCCAGAAGGGCCCTGTGCCTGGGACATGTGATGCCGCCAGGACACAGAACAAGCAGGCTCTGCTGTGCACTGTGACTTCTGTCTGCGATGCCACTTTCTAGAAGGTTCCCCACCAGGAGATTATGAGTGTTCTCAGTGCTTTTTCTAGGGTTTTCTATTTTCTACTTAACATCGTAATACACTGGGATTTACTTCAGCGTGTTTTTTCCCTCCACAAAGACTATGTTTCGTCAATTCTAAGGCACACATTTTAACTACTCTTCAATAGAAAGCCGCAGGTCAGAGGTCAGCAAAGGGCAGAGGTTGGCAAACGTTCTCTGAAAAGGGCCGACTGATCCGCTTGCCCAGGCCTTTGTAACGAGGGCTGTGTTGTACCAGGAAATTGATCAGACAACATGGAAAAGATTGGGCGTGGCTGTCTAACCAAACTTTAGGGATACTGGCGTTTTTATTTCATAAGATTTTCACATGTCACAAAACACTCTTCCTTTTTTCCAACCATTTAAGCATGGGAAGCCTTTCAAGTTTGCGGGCCACACGAAAACGGGTGGCGGGTGGGACGTGTCCCAAGGCCATGTGCTGACTCTAGCCAAGGCCATTCTGATTATCCCTCCAAATGCCCTTCGGACTCCCCCTATCAGCTGACCCTTGATCTCACGACCTTCTTGTTCCGCACCGACAAGGAGCATGTGACCACAAATCACCAAACACCCAGCAGAGCCCTTGCCTAGGGCTCCCCTCATCTTTCGAGGCTCAGCTCAGGCCTCCTCCTCCAGGAAGCACCCCTAGACTCCCTCCTCAGAAGGGTTAGCCTCTCCGGGGGCCAGTTCTACCTGACTCCACATTCCCCCTACACCCCCACTGCTGATGGTGAGGCCTATGGGGCAGTGTCCCATCCCCCTGTGTGTGTGGGGGCACAGGTGCAGGGGAGGCGCACACAGAGGTGTCCTCCACCATCTAGGCACCATCGCCCAGAGAAAGCACGGGCCATTCTGGACTTAAAAACACAGGGGTCAGCAGCAGCCTCAGGTTCAAAATGCAAATTCTTGGCTCACCAGCCCTGCTAAAGGAGGGACAGGGAGGACCCCAGGTGATGGTGAGTCACCAAGATTGAGACCTCCCAGGGACAGCAGGAGGGGACAGATGCTAAAAGACTGGAATGCCCCTGGGCGGTACTCTGAGTGTGTGGGTCGGGCAGCGAAGCTTCTGGCAGGCAGGGGTCAGGGCGCCGGTTCCCTCCACGACCATCCGCACACTGACACTGCCTGCAAGGCCCTGGGCGTCCAGACCTGCCGCAGGCCCAAATGAAGAGGGCGGAAGAGCTCGGACCCTGGCCACCTGCCTGGGGTTGGCGTGTCCCCAAGGACACAGTTACTTGGGGTTAGACAGACATCACTAGTGCAAAAGCCACGAGCCCCACTGCCAATACTGAACAGACTCAGAACCGAACATTATGAAATCCAGGCATTTCGTCAGTAAAGCCCATATAAAACACGTCCTGCCGCTGCAGGTTTCTTCCCGTGAGGTCACACAGGGCAAGTTCCTCCACTACAAACACCTTTCCTCTCCTCCATCCCATGGGGTCAGGACCCCACCTGGCAGCTGCAGCACTGCATCTAGGTTATATCTGCATTGATCAGTCACCATGAGTGACAGGGTTCCGAGTGTCAGTGGTAAAGAGGGGTGTCAGGTGGAGCAGGGTCAGCGTGACCTCAGAGGCCCCAGAGCCCCTCAGTCCGGAGTGGCAGATCTCGTGCCACTGGGCTGGGGGGGCCACGGTAGGAGGAGGACTGTGGTTGCTTGCATCTTCCCTGCCTGCTCCACCCTATCCTCAGCATCAAGCCTGTCCCAGTGACCCCAGCCTAGAGGGCCAGTGGGCAAGCTCTTGTCTTCAGTGGGCCAAGAGCTTATTTAGGTACCGCAACCAACAAAGCCGCATGTGAGGAGCAGTGACAACGTCCGCATTCCCCACTGAACACAGGAGAGAGAGCATGGGATATGCCAGGAATGGGACAGGCCCGGCCCTGCCTGCCCGCAGGCTACGGACAACGGTCCAGGGACTTGTGGGTGGTGGCTGGTCTGCTGCACAGATACTGGGGCCAAGAGAGAACCAGACGGAAACCCTGGGCTGAGAGGAAGGCAGTTTCACAAAGACAGAAGCAATCAGGGAACGAGGACATGGGGACACTTTCCACAAGGAGAAGGGACAGCAAGACAGTGTGACCACAGAGCGTTTGAAATGGTGAATAAGGAGGGGGACGGTAAACACGGAACAAGAGTCAGCAGTGAATGTTAATAAACAAAACACTGTAACACACATCCTCGGAATAAACGACTTCCCAGGGATATTTACAACCAATCTGACGAGAAGAATAAACCGGAAAAGACCAATGAGGTTCCAGAAGTTTGCAAAGGAGGAAACAATAAGCGTTCTGTAAGGACCCCGCGGGGCCAGTCTGGGGGGCCAGTCTGGGGGCACGCCCAGGTTCTTCCCCATACCCTGAGCTTTGGTTTCTGCCAAACTGAATAAATAACATGACCTGAGTGATTCTTTCTCAAGAATCTCAACTCGGACAGTCTGAAAACCCTTGTCCTAAACCAATCTGCACCAGACAACAGACCGCTCCTCTATCCTAGCTGGAATCCGACCAGACGTCCACACAGGAAACTCCTTAAACTTCTCGTCTGTGGGGACTAGGAGCCACCTGAGCCGCACGGGACAGTGAGGTCGGCGGGAAGCAGGGCCCACAGCCCAGAGCCCAACAGCAGCCCTAAGCTGCCTGTTTCTCCTCTAACCCTCCAAGACTGCTGGGATGGTCAACACCCTGGGTGTCTTCTCCAGCCCAGATTTACCCGCATAAACACTTTAAATGTTCCAACAGTTTTAAAAAAAATGCAAGGTAAAAAGGCAAGGGACATACTTGGAAATAAAATTTGCAGCACACAAAACAAAGGGTCACTTTCTTTCACATGTAAAGCGTTTGTGAAAACCAAAGGAAATGTTTGAACCCACCAAAACAAAAATGGGAAGAACACGGGTCCGTCACAAAAGAAGAAATACAAACAGCCTGTGAAAAATGTGAAGTCTGTCTTCACCAGCAGCCACGACATGCCAATCCAAACACCCAGCCCCAGTGTGCCCAGGTATCCGACTGGTCGTTTTGTTTTGCAACAATGCACGCACCTGGAGAGGCCGGGGGTGGAGCCTCAGGTGCCCTGACTGTGGGGGACGTCCTCCCGCAGCCCCGGGAGCTCTGCGCAGCCCCAGTCCTGGGTCCCCATCCGCACAGGGGTGGCTTTCCCGTTACACTGTCAAAGACGTATAGGACAATGGCATACTTCTCCAGCTAGAAATGCCGGGGAGGTCACACGACAAACTGCCGGTAAACACAGCCCCGCCCCCAACTCGCGGGCTCTCCATGACTCCATCCAGTTAATCATGTTTGAGGATCAGAATGGAAACACAAAGAGGCCCAGTGTGCTGCCAAAGTCCTGCTGGCTCCCACACCCCACGGGTGAAAGTTTCTGCCAAAGGGGAAAGGGCAGCTTTCAGAACCCGAATCTCCAGGACTTAGAACAACTTTAATCAAGCAGTTTTTGTCTGGGCAATAATTAACTTTCTGTCCCCTGAAGACACAACCCGCGTCAGCACACACAGGGACCCCTGTCTGGGGCGTGCCAGCTGCAGACTGGCTGTAATGTTAGAATTGAATTGGGGGCCCGCGGCGGGTGCCCACACGGCGTTCCCAAGAGGCGGGTTCCACCCAAAGGTTCCGAGTATAGGGGCTGAGGGCCCAGGAGGAAGACCCCCACCCAGGCTCTGGAGTCTGCCTCCCCTGCAATGAGGGCCAGGGTCAGGCTCAGGGGGAGGAGGCTCCCCTGGGGCAGTGAGGAGGGACACAGTGGAGACAGCCACCAGGCTGGTGCTGCTGGGGATGTCTCGCCCACACTGCTCTGAGCAGGCGGCTAGCAGTTTGGGAGAACAGTAATAACAGTGTGAGAGTGATGGTGACGCTGGACGTGGAAACCTAGCCCAGCCCGGTGGGTGTGCAGACTTCCTGGGGTGCAGCCTACCCCCAGAGGGCCCATGCCCATGGCTACCCTCCACTGTTGCCATCTAGAAATTCTTAATTATGAGTCAGGGGCCCGCTGCTTGCATTGAGCACAGATGGTGGCAGAGGCTAGCATCCAGTCAGAAAGGGGGTCCCGAGGAGGCCTCAGAGAAACCACTGCAGCCTGGGGAGACCCTTGCTGGTGGTGGCCAAGGGACCAGAGTACCAGGGAATAAAAGACATGGTGGGTCCAAGCAGACCAAGGAATGCTGGGCCTGAAGTCAGGTGGGGACTAATGGACACGGCCCCTTGTCCAAGTGGACCCCAAGGGTGGTCCAACCCTCCAGCAGCAGCCATGGTGTTACCTGGAACTTGTCAGGGTCTGCGTCTCCGCCCTGAGCCACAAAGAGGCCGGAGCCGGGCTCCAGCTCCAGGCTTCGTGGAGATCGCACCAAAGGCGCCGACTGGACCTCCTCGCAGTCCACAAAGAGTGTCACAGTGTCACCATCCACACTGAGCGCAAAGCGTGTCCACTGGTTAGCAAAGGCGGGCAGGCGGAAGCTGGCGGCCGTGTGCGTCTGGGCCGCCCCAGGCTCGGTGTACAGGAACTGGATGTGCTGGTGGCCGTCGCTCACGCCCGACAGCTTCACGCCCACTGAGATCACTGCCTGGGCTGTGTCCGTGATGGCAAAGAGCACCCCCGCATCCTCGGTGGCCGGCCGCACGTGGAAGAGCAGTGAGAAGTCACGGAAGAATGGGCTGGGGAAGTGGTACTGGGCCGCCTGGCCGCTGTTGGCATCGGATCCAAAGACGTAGGCCGGTCCCACATCAGGGTCAACAGTCTGGGTGATCTCTGGGGGCAGGGGCTCCCCGAGCAGCTGGAGGAGCCCCACCTCTGTGCCCACTTTCTCTGCAAAGAGGAGAAAGACACCTCGTGAGGCTGCGTGTAGAGCACAAAGGGGAAACCGAGTCATTCACCTGGCACCTGCCCTGCTCCTCTCGGCTCTGCTGGCCAGGGATGTAGATGGACACCCCATCTTATCCAGATGCAGGCCAGGACATGGTGGCCACAAGCCACTGCACCGTCCCCCCAACACACTTACAGGCCCAAGGGGGCCGGGGCGCAGCAGGGTGCATCCCACACCAGCGTGGCAGGAGAGAAGCAAGGTCACAGTGGGGTGGGGCGGGGGAGGGACTGGGGGTGGTATGTGCGAGGGGTCGCCAAGGAGCCTACTGCAAAGGGCTGGGGGTTCTGAGCCCACCTGCAACCCTGCTCTGCACCCTGTCCTCACACTCATCACCCCCCCCCAAGCTCAGACTCCACCCCGACTCATCATCCCCACCCCACGCTGGGACCCACAGGAACAACGCAGGGCATGGGAAACAACGTCACTCATCCCCTAGTAAACGGAGAAGGAAGCTGCACGACAGGGTGTGCCCTGCAGCTTTGTCCTCATGGGAAGCCGTCCCGGAGACAAACTCCTAGGAAGGCAGAACACGAGAGGGGCTGTGTCTCCCAGACGCCCCGGCTCAGCCTGATCAGGTCCTGTGGTTTCCTGGCCCCATCGCACTCGCTACAGTGAATCACCCCCGCCCTCGGGTTGGTCCGGCTTTACGAGGTGGGATGGCCTGGTCGAGGCTGTTGCATGGGGCTTCTGGGAGGTAGGGGCTCTCCTCCCCTTACCCCATGTCCATACTGAGGTGACCTGAAGAGCAGCCTTGTGACGGGGTGACCACCGGTGGGAGGTCCGCTCTCTCAACCTACTGGTGTTCACACTGCTGTGGCCCCACAGGCCTCACCTGCCTCTGGACCACCTGGAAGAGGCTCATCCAGCCCTTTTATTCACTCTCCTCAGGAGCTCACGATCAGAACAGCCCACATGTGTCCTCCACTTTGGGCCATCAGTGTCACAGAGTGCAAGTTCTAAATGACACCCCACCATCTGGAGGCCTCTCAGCAGCATGAACCCAGGTTGGGGCACAGCCGCGGTGCCAGGTTCTCTCCCTTCATTTCTTGTTTATCCAGAAGGGGCCAGAGACCCCGCTGTCCACAATGCTGACTGTGGGTCTGAGCAGGGCCTGACCTGACCATGTGCCTGGACCTGAGAAGGAGCCCAAGTCATTGGGTGCGGTGCTTCCTGGGAGCATGGGGCCACTAGTAGCTGGGACCGATGCCCTAGGGACCAGGAGTGCTGAGCGCTGGGGGTGGGAGAGAGAGCAGGGCTACCTCCCCATACAGTGAGTGTGGTCACTGCTGGACGCAGGAGAGGGGCAGACACCAACTCGAGGAGAGACTGGTGCACCCGTACCTTCCCCGTAGATCTGCTTTGCCAGGGGGAGCCCAGACTCTGGGGAGAAGTTGTCCAAGGGTCCTGACCCGAGGCCTTTCCTCTCAAGTGCACCCCACCTGCAGTCTGGGTAGGGTCCACCTCCAAAGTGGGAGTCATACAGGGGAGACATGCTTCTGGGAGGGGGCTATGATGTGTGGGTGTCCTATGGAAGGCTATAGTGAGCAAGTACGTGTGAGTGTGTGAGTGTGACAGTGAGTATGAGAGTGTGTGTGTATGTGTGTCTGTTTCTGTGTGAGGGGCAGTTGGTGTTCCAGCCCACCAGCAGGGCCAGGTTGACCTGGGGCTCCCTGGAGCAGACAGTAGGAAGAAATGCTGAACCCCAACTTTCTAAGGCAAGTTGGCTTCCCAGAGTCCCTGAGAACAACAATGAAGACAGGAGAAAGAGCCATCACAATGAGACAAGCACTGGGGGGGCCTGCCAGGGCTGGTTCGCCATGGTCAGCGGCGTGGCTCTGCGTGGTCCTGACTCCCCACCACGTGGGCAGCACTGCGAGCCATCGGGGCGCCCCTTGGCCTCACCCACATCCCTTGCAGATAAGACCCCCCATGCAGACAAAAAGTGAGGGACAGCCAGGTACAATATACCCAGCAACCTCAGTGGCCTGGCCTTGTGCCTGCTGAGGGCAAAGGGCCCCTGAAGAGAGCAGGGGACCTTATAGGAAGACCTTGCTCTTGGGAGGTGAGTGGTCTCTCCCCGCTCAAGGACAGACTGCTGTCCACCAGGGCGGCAATTGCTATGACGGTCCTTTTGTTTCAGAAGTACTCAGGGCCTGAGTGTCCACTCGGGAAGATGTTTAAGATTGGGAAACAGGACTGTGATCAGCTTGGGTTCCAGAGGTCACGGAGTCCTGCTCGGCTGTCCCCAAAGTTAAGCACGGGTATGCTCCACCGCCACCCTGCCTCACACAGAGCTAGGACATTTCCAAATCAATTAAGAGCAAGAGGCAGCAGCTGTCGACTTTCTGGGCTGGAATACAGCAGCATGTTTCACAGGCAGCCCTGGGGACCTCAGAGACGCGCAAGTAGCTCCTTCCCAAAGTTCTTGCATTTCCTTTCCGTGAAATTCCTCAGGTTCCCATTGGGAGCAAGACTTGAACGCCAAGGCCCTGAGATCACTGACCGGCCGTCCAGTCCCAGGCACTGTGAGCGTGGACGGAGGATGCAGCCGCCTCCCTGCACAGTTTTTGGCAGCTGCTGTGTGGGAGGTGCGGCGCAAGGCACTGAGTCTGCCGTCTTGGGCAGGAAACCAACATCTTTCCAGAAAGTGAATTGTCCATTCCCAGCTGCTCTCTGAAAGCTCCGAGGAATGCCTTCCCAGAATGCAGTGTCCCAGAATGTGGTGGGTGACACCTTTAGCAAGCTGGTGGCCTACCCCACACTCCCCTCAGATCGAGAAATTGGGGGACTTGCCTTGTTGAAGACAGTTTTCCTTTCAGCAAACAGGCCAGCCACAACCAAGTTTATCCCAGGTATGCAAGGCTGGTTCAACATTCGAAATCAGTTAACATAATCCATCACATCAAGGCTAATGAAGAAAAATCACAAGATCATACTGAAATTGCAGAAAAAGCATTCGACAAAATCTAATACCCATTCCTAACAAAAACTGTCAGTGAACTGGGAAAGTAGAATGTCCTCCACTTGATGAAGAATCTCTACAAAAACCCCACCGCTAACATCACACTTCATGGTGAGGACCTAGAACGATTCCCACTAGGACAAGGTGCAAGTCAAGAACGTGCCCCCTCTCAACTTCTTTTCAACATCAAGTCCTAGCTAATGAAGTAAGACTAGAAAAGCACATGAAATGACAGAGGTTGGGAGGGAAGAAATAAAAGTGTCTGTCTGCAGAAAATATCATTGTCTACGTAGAAAATGCAAAATAATTAACAACAACAGCAAAGCCACCTCCCGGAGTTAGTAAGTGACACAGACGGTTGCAGGGTACAAGAGTAATATACAAAAGTCAATCACTTTTCCACACACCAGCAGTGCACAAGTGGGATTTAAAATCAAAAACAGTATCTACTATTTACAGAATACCAAAATTAAGTGCTTAGACAGAAATCAAGCAAAATAAGTAAAGACCTGTGTGAGGAAAACTACAAGGCTCTGACGAAAGAAATGAAAGAAGACCTAAATGAGCGTAGAGACAGTCCATGTTCATGGACAGGAAGACTCAGCGTCGGCGAGATGTCAGTTCTCCCCAAGCTGGGCTATGGACCCAGTGCCACCTCCATCAAAGTCCCAGCCAGTTACTCTGTGAATATCAACAAACCGATTCTAACGTGAACACGGAGAGGCAGAGACCCAGAATAACCAACACAACATTGAAGCAGGACAAAGTTGGGGGCTGACACTCCCTAACTTCAAGACTTACTCTCACCTGCAGTAATCAAGACAGTGTGAAATTCTTGAACCAAGAAAGTGATCAACGGAACAGAACAGAGAGCCCAGGAACACACCCACATAAATGTAGCCAACTGATACTTGGCAAAGGAGGAGAGACACTATAATGGAGTGAAGATCTTTGCAACAAATGATGCTGCAACTGCTGCCCATCAACCTGCAAACAGTTACATCTGGACACAGAACTGAAACCCATTACAGAAGTAAACCAAAGTGGATCACAGGCCTGAATGTAAAACGCAAAATTATAAACTCCTAGAACATGGGAAAAAACTGTTACTGGCCCCAGATAAGGCCACGACTTTTTAGATAGAACACCAAAGGCACAATTCAAGAAAAAATATCATTGATAAGCTGGACTGCGTTTAATTTCTTTGAGATGAGAAACTTCAGTCTTGCAAAAGGCACACCAAGAGAATGGCAATACAAGACACAGACTGGAAGAAAATATTTTGAAAACATATATCTGATCAAAGAAGGTCTATCCACACTATACAAGAATACTCAAAAATGCAACGAGAAAACTCAATTAAAAAATGGGCCAAAGATCCTAAACAGACACCTCCCCAAAGGAGATGTGAATATGGCAGGTAAGCACATGGAAAGGTGCTCCACATCACACTCAACGGGGAAAAGCAAATTAAAGCAACAAGGAGACAGCACCCACACCTATCAGAACGGTGGCCACAGTCGGGACCACTGACAGCCACATGCAAGCAGGCCCGTGGGCCCTGGGGCGCTCCGTCACTGCTGACGGCGGCGCCACATGGTGCAGCTGCACCGGCTCCTCACAAAACTGAACACACTCCCGCCCCGCAGTCCCGCAGTCACACTCTCGGGTGTCTACCCCAAGGATTCGAAAGCTCATTCCCACACAGAAACCTGCACACAGATGTTTCCAGAGGCTTTATTTGTAATTGTCCAGACTTGGGAGCAACCAAGATGTCTTTCAGTAGGTGAATGAGTGAATAAACCGTGGAACATTTAAACAATGGGAATATTATTCAGTGATAAAAATAAGTGAGCTCTGAAGCCATAAAACAACAGAGAGGAAATGTTAGTGGATATTAAGTGGGAAAAAAACAGTTTAAAAAAGCTACATACTATATTATTCCCACTCGATGACATTCTGGAAAAGGTAAAACTGAAAGACAGTAAGAAGTTCGGTGCTTGGCCCTTAATTTTGTGAAATCTTAAAGGGACCTATCTAAGAAAAAGAAGATAATCAAAAATACATAAAGTAAAATGACAACAAACTCACAACTGTCGACAACTGAACCTAAAACAAAAACAAACTAAACGAACAACTAGAACAGGAACAGAATAAAAAAATGGAGACCACATGCAGGGTTATCAGCAGGGAGGGAAAGGGGCAGAAAAGGGGGGAAAGGGACAGGGAATAAGAAGCATAGATGGTAGGTACAAAATAGACAGGGAGGGGTTAAGAATAGTATAGGAAATGGAGAAGCCAAAGAACTTGTATGCACGACTCATGGACATGAACTTGGGGGGAGGGGATCCCTGTCACTGAGGGAAACATTCTCCAATACCAGAGACGGGCTGGAGCCTTCCTGGTCCTTTCCCTCCCCACCAGGTTGTGGACGGTTCCCTACCAAAAAGCCTAAGGAAGGCCCTGGTCACTGTGGCTCAGTGGGCTGGGCATAGCCTTGCAAAGCAGAAGGTTTTGGTTTGATTACAAGCCAGGCCCATGCCTGGATTGTGGGCCAGGTCCCCAGTAGGGGGTGTGTGGGAGACACCGATCCATGTTTCTTCTCTCTCTCTTTCTCCCCCCTTCCCCCTCTCTAAAAGTTAAAAAAGCAAAGGAGGGAGAAAACACCCGTGGGACCCTCCCCAGCCAGGCCACACCCAGGAGGGGCCTGCTGAGATGAACACCCGAGCCTGCAGGGGCTGCGAGTGCAGTGAGCACAGGGAGTGCTGCAGAAGGGTCCCCAGACCCTGCCCGGGACACAGCCTCCCTCACAGGCCCGGGGCCCTGCCAATGGTGCAGATGTCCAGTGAGAAGTCCCCTTTAGGCCACTCAGCTGACCAGGCCAGCTGCAGTTAAAGAGATCCCACACCCCATCCCCGCCCACAGCAACAGAGACCCAGGGCCCAGGGCCCAGTCTGAGGCCAGGCAGCAGGTCTGCTGAATTCAGGCCCCGGCCCAGCCCCGAGGAGGAGGAGGTGGGCTGTGGGGAGCCTCCAGGCTCTTTTACATGGAACAGGAGGGAGGGGGGGCACCCTGGCAGGGCACCCCCTGTGGCGCAGCCCTGGCCACACACACTAGAGGAGGGCAGGGTAAGGAGGAGGCCCCTGCCAGCCCAGGTTTCGGATGTCCCAGCACCAAGTGTGGGTGTGGTGTGGGAACATGCAGCTCACTGTGGGCCCTGACTCCCCTCCCCAAGTCCCACCAGCTCACAGGGGCAGACACAGGGCCTTTGGCTCTGCACGTACCATACACCAGGCCTCCCAGAGCGGGACCTGTGTGGCTGTCCCTCTACTGGACACCCTCCAGGCCACTACTGCTTGGGCCAGGGCTCGGCCTCCCTGTCAGGGGCCCCATCCCACCTCGGACCAGCCCCTGGTGCACCCCTTCCTCGGGGTTGGGCACCACCCATCATCAGCACTTGCTCCTGCCCTGGACAAGGCCTGGGCACCAACAGGCCCCCTCGCTTCACCCCAGGCCTGGCACAGCAGTGCCAGGGAGTCACCCACATTCCTCAGGGGCTCAGCCACGGAACAGCCTCCTAGAGGCCCAGTGCAGCCACCCCACCCCCACCAGCAGTGACTGCAGGGATGGATGAGTGGTCAAGGCTGCTCCCCACAGGGAGGGGAGAGGCGGGGCCAGACCCGAAGTGGGCACAGAGGGAGCTAGGGGCCTGGAGGCTGCAGCTGCCCTCCCCCTCCCGGACCAGAGGAGCAGGGAGACCGCGCTCTGGAGCTCACGGGCCCAGGCTGGGGTGACCTCACGGGAGCTCCACCGGCTCACTGACTGCTGGCCTGGCTGCGGCCACTCAACCTTCAGAGAAGCACGCCCTCTCCCCCTGCGGCACCCACCCCCGCAGTCCCTCTGCCCAATCAGGCTGGGGCTACAGAGAGGATGTCAGACACCACAAGTAGGAGGGAATCCTGGCTCCCTCGGCATATCATGTCGCCACTCTGTGCCTCAGTTTCCCCTCCGTGGCTGGGGCTGTCTCAAAGGACTAAATAAACTACAATGCTTGGGCAGGGGCTTCTCCCCACGCAACTGCTCTTGTCATGCACAGAACCTACGGTTGGATGCAGGCATCTCCAGACCTCAGTCTGCCCCGTGCAAAGGAGACATTGCCCTCCCCCTGCCTCCCGAGGGTTCGACGGCACCTGCCCATAAAGGCCAACACCGGGGACATGGGCGGCAGGTGCTGTGTGAGGTTCACACCAGCCCTGGCCAGGCTCATGCAAAAGGGCAAAAAGGAAACCGTGGGGTCGGTGGGCCGGCCGTTACCTGCAGCCGACCCAATGAACACACAGTACCCGTCTTCCTGGGCTGGGAGCGAGGCGCAGGTGACGGGCAGCCTGCCCCCGTCCAAGCGGCTCCAGCACGCATCCTCCAGGACCTCGCAGAACTGGCGGCAGGGCGGCAGGGCGGGCAGGGGGCCAGTGCCACAGGGCGGGGCCATCAGCAGGCAGAAGAACCAGGCGAGGAAGTGGTGGCAGTGCGACTGGAGGAGGCCCTCCCAGGCCTGAGCGGCCAGCAGCACCTCCTCGCCGCTCGAGTGGTGGAGGTGGTTGGGCAGCCAGGAGCGGCTGATGCCCAGGCTGCCGCAGACCGGCAGGGAGGGCGGCAGGGGCAGGCAGCGGCTGGCAGCGTGGCGGGCAGGCTGCACTGCAGGGGTCGGTCGGTGGGACCCGAGCAGTGCGAAGACATTAGGGAGACCAGGCCCCACAGAATCAGCCACATGAGAAACCCAAGCACCACTGTCCCCAGGTAGAGCTGAGAGTGAGATCTGAGACAGACTGGCGGGGGGGTCAGGGGAGAGAGCCGGGGGGGCCGAGTGCGTGCCCAGGGAACCCGTCACCAGGGGAAGCAGAAGTGGCGTGCGCTTGAGGCTGTCAGGGTGCTGGTGCCGTTGGCCAGGATGGGCTGCCTCCGGCAAGAGTCCTTTGCCATCCGGGTCCGGGGGCCAACCTGAGGACTGCAGGCTCCCCCAGGGAAGGGCCCCGCCCAGCACAGAGGAGAGAGTTCTACCTGAGGACTTCGGTGGCACTGAGGGCACGCTGAGCATTGCCCAGGGCCCATCCAGGGAGGGTGGTGGCTGGGTGGGCACTGGCAGGCTGCCAGCCTCAGTCTTCTTGGTGTCTGGAGAGTTCAGGGTCCCACTGGTCAGCCAGAGAGTGGTCCCATTCTCCTGGGGGGTGCTGGATGGCCCAGGGAGGGTGAGGGGGTCCGTGGGGGTGGCAGGTGCCAGAGTCTCCATCTTGGAAGCATTCTCGGTGGGGGTGGTATCATCCCACAGCTGGACGAAGCTCCGGATGCCCATAGCCACGTTCAGGATCTTGGCGCCGACACCAGCAATGTTCTCCTCCTTCGTGTCTGGGCTCGTGCGGGAGGCAGCAGAGGCAGGAGGGGAAGTGGAGGCCTTGCCCTGGCCAGCTTCCAGCCTCTCCGGGGGTGTCTCAGGGCTGGCAAAAGCCATCCCCTGCTCGGTGGGGCCATCCTGAGGGCCCACGTGTGTGATGATACCTTCTGTGGGCTGTACAGGTGGGCTGCCCAGGGGCACAGAGACCAAGGAGGCTGTGGACTCATTCGTCTGATTGGACGACCACAGCCAGGTCAGCAGATCAGCCCAGGCAGCGGCGAAGCAGCAGGTGAGCAGCAGCAGCTGCAGCGGCAAGCCGAGGCGGCCGCTGGGGTCGGGAGCCATCAGGGCTGTGTGCACCACAGACAGGAGGGTGGGCGGGAGTCTGCTGTCCAGGAGGTGGGGCCAGCCCGGCTCCCGCCCAGCCCGCCCACGGCTTGTAGCCAGCTACCCCATTCATGTCTCCAAGCCATTCTCTGTTCTGCCTTTTCACTCTCACAGAAGAATAAAAGACAGCGACTCCTAAATCAAGGTGACAGGCACTCTTGAGAACTTCTCACACCTCCTTTGAGCAGCCACAGACTCCAAGAGGCCAAGTGGACATTTAAGCACATCCAGTGGAATTCCCAGCTTCCTGGGCCCTGAGCTGGAGAGGCCTCGCCGCCTCTCGCCAGATGGCTGCTGGTCCCTGCGCTGGCTCGCCCCCGGGCCAGCCCCCTGACCCGCAGGGCAGCTTCTGAAAGGACCCTCTTCCTGGCCCTGTAGCCTGGGCGCCCTCCATAGAGCCCAGCTCCACAGAAGATGCCTGGCGCAGCCCCCTTGGGGCATCTGCTCTGGACAGGGCTGGGACTGCGGGACACCGAGGCAGCAGCCCCCAGCTCCGCTTGCCCACCACCCTCTGCACTCAGAGCCCCTGCGGCCCCCAGCCCTGCTTGCCCACCACGTTCAGAGCCGCGGCAGCTGGGAACAGCAGGGGAAACCTGGCCTGGGGCCACTGTCCTGCTGTAAAACTGAAACTTGTTGTGAGTCCAATTCTTCTGTTGGAAGTATTGCTTCTGAGACATTCAACATCAAGGAAGACCTGTGAGGGACCTGGGCTCCCACCTGCTCAGAGACACTGCTCCTCAGCTTGGTGGCCCTCCCACCCCTCACGGTGACAGGGGGCTGTTCGTGCCCCATCTCACCCGAGACCATGCCCTGGTCTCAAGCCCTGGTGACACCCCAGACTCCTTTCTCTATTGATTAGAAAGGCTCTCTCAGGGGCCGATCCTGCTTGTACCACTGTGATTGGTGCCTCTCAGAGTCTGGCGGGGGTTTGTGAGTTAACCCTTGAGAACTATGTGAAGGAAAACAGTAGCAGTGGGGCATCGACACCGAGGGAAAGTGGGGTATCGTGGAGTGTATGGAGACTGATGTTGCCGTGAGAGCAGGTCTTGTGCAAGCGTCCTCTCCCGCCAGCCCCATCCCCCAGGTCTCAGTGTTTGGTGGCGCAGGAGCTGTGAGCTGGCCCAAGGCCATGAGACGGGGCTGCTAAGGGAGCCGTGCCCGCAGCCCGGATGCCGGCCCGGTGTGGGGCCCGGTCCTGCCTTCTCGAGGCTCTGTCTTCCTCGGGCGCCTCTTCCAGGGCAGCGAAGGGACCCGAGAGTTGACTGGCACTGCTCCAGAGGGCGCAGGCCAGGCCAGCGTGCGGCTGGACAGTTTCCGTCGTGTCCGGAATCCTTCCCTTGATACAACCGCAGATAACACTTTCTTTGTCCAAGACACTAAAAGGATGCCACCCTGCGGCTGTACCTCCTGCCAGTGCCTGCCACGGGGCTGCTTCGAACTCACTGAGTATGCTGCATCTGGCTTCGATTATGGCTGATATCCTCCCTGTGCCGCCAGGCTGACCCTGACGCCCAGCACCCACTCTCTGTGCTGCCCAGCCCGAGTGGGGGCCACAGCCCTGGGCAGCAGCAGGGGTACAGAAGCTGCCCTGGGGGTCAGGGTGCTGGCCCGGAGCCCTGTCCTCACACTCGTCAGCGCAGGGGTGGGCGGGTGTCCAGTAAGGGGCAGCGAGGCCTCTCCAGCTCACAGCCCAGGGACCCCTGGTTGGACAGAAACTGCTCCAGGCTCTTTCCCAGCAGGGCTGTCTGTACAGAGCAGCCACGCCACCGCCCACCAGGCACGGTGCCAAGCACTCCGCCGTCATTCTAGGAGCCCGTGCCTGGCGTGGCCTGCGAAGGAAGAAACTGAGGCACAGAGACCAGAGGCCTGGCTCCAGATTATAGAGCTCAAGAAGGACAGCCAGAACGGGATTACACATACATCCACACCCACACAGTTTCAACCTCCATACCAGAGCCCGTATGTGCTTGGCACGCCCGCTGTCCGGGCCTCTGCCCGAGTCCCTCCCTCACCCTATCTTCTCCAGGTTGTGCTGGGGGTCTCAGCCCACTCTCCCCCCCGGGGCAGAGTTCAGCAGTGACAGCAGCTCTGTTGAAACAGCCCTTAAGTCGAGTCCCCAGCTGTCCCCATGAAAGCACCGCGGATCCGATTGACGAGTGCTGTCCACAGGGCAGGGCTCAGCTGCTCAGGGTCAGTACTCACGTTTCAGGACCGCCGGACGCTGTTCCCTCCTGACAGGCGGGGGCGACCCGCAGGGGAACATCTGTGCCTCAGCAAGGCCGTGTTGCCAACATTAATCCTCGTGATGCTCAGAATTCTTAGAAATGCCCAGAGATAGTCTCCTTGAAAATTCACTGCCACTAATGTGATTTTACGCCTCCTGGAGTGTCTTTGGAAAATCTCAGGATGGAAATTCCAGCGGCCTTCCCCCTTTTTCTCCTGCCCACATGGGAGAGGGGGCTCTGGGCTCACTGGGGGCAGAGCCGGACTCCCCACTGCAGGGCCGCCCCCTCATCAGTCCAGTGGCCCCGGGCACTCGGGCAGTCCCTGGGGTCACTGGCTCAACTCCGTTTCCAGACAGAGCCAGGACCAGGAACTGCGGAGCCATGCTGTGCAGGAGGGACAGCAGCTGCTGCCTGGTGTGGGGCAGGCTACCCAGGAGGGCAGCCCGTGGCCCCACTTCCCTGAACCAACCCTGTGACCCAGCAGGGCATCCTTCCGCGTGAATGCTCCAGAGCACGCCCCTCCTGCCCACCGCTGGGGCTACCACCACCTCTAGGCACTAGCAGAGCATCACATGCCTGCAGAGCTGTCTGGTGACTGTCACGAGCAGCTGGAGGAACACGCCCAACAGCTGCCTGGGGGCCCTGGGATATTACCAAACAGTGAGGGGGATCTGAGTGTGAGAGGAGCGTTCTGGGCCTAGGTGGAGACCATTGGGAGTCACAGGTGGCTGCCACTTTCGTGGGGTTCTGAGAACATCCTTGGAACCAACCAATCAAACACGCACTGTGCCTGGTGGGGTCCACCGACCCCAGCAAAGTGCCTGCCTCCCCCTCACACACAGACCTCCTGACATGCCCGAAATGCCCTCTTCTCCTCCTCAGCCCACGGCCCCAGCCCACCGACAGCGTCCACCTGTTAATCCACCCCAGGGCTCTCCATGCGTACACACGTGTATGCACACATGTGTGCATGTGCTTGCCGCTGTGTGCATGCACACACATGTACACACATGGTGTGTTTTGTTTGTGCAGATACATGTGTGTTGTCTGTGCCTGCACACTCCCATCACTTCCATGCAGACAGTTTTCTTGGGATTCCCGGATGCCTGGGAGTCTCCAGATCCAACACGGGAAGTCCTACAAGGCCGGGCTTGAGGTCCCCCCTGGGCCTTCACAGCTGCACGGCACATGTGCTGGGGAGGGGCGTGAGGACTTTGTACATGGAAGGTGAGCAAACACCTCCGTCTGCAGGGCCCTCCCTGAATGACTCCCAAATCCACAGCCTCCTAAGTGCTTCTGTGGCCTCTTGGCCCCCTCGGGCTGGGTGTGCTGACCCTGGTGTTCCACGTGCCCATCTTGGCCCTGTGTCCAGGGAACAGGGGTACCATCTTCACCAGTCCCTGCAAGCAGCACTGGGGACTGCTCCCCCTCCAGCGCAGTGGGGCCGAGCAGCCGGCCAGTGCCTCCTTGAGGAGCCCCGTCCCGCATGGGCCCAGCACTGGTCTCTTCTCCCACAATGGTCTTGCATTCTACGAACTTACTGAATTTATGAATTAGTTTTAATATTCTTAGTGGGTTCTGTAGCGCTTTATATATATATATAAGACATGCCATCTGCGAACAGAACGTAATGCTGAACAGAAATGGGGAGACGGACATCCTCGCCTGGCTCCTGGTCTCAGGGGAAGCACCAGCCTCCCACCAGTGTGCATGATGTCAGGTGCGGGCTTTTATCGGGCTGAGTGAGTTCCCTTCTACTCCTATTTTGCTGAATTATTTGTTTTGTAACATGAAAGGGTGTTGAATTTTGTCAAATCCCTTTTCTGTGCCCATTGAGGTGACTGTTTGATTTTTATGTTTTATTCTACTGATATGACGTACGACATCAATTCTCAGACGTTAAACCAGCCTTGCACTCCTGGGCCAAAGCCCACTTGCTCAGAATGCCCAACTGCTCCCCTGTGTTGCTGGACTCGGTGTGCTGGTATTTAAGGATTTTTGTGTCCACACGCAAGAGAGGTTGGTCTGTACTTTAAACCAATCTCTTCACTTGCTAAGATCTATTCAAATTGTCTCTTTCTTACTGAGTTTCCATAGTTTGTACCTATGAATTTGTTGATTAAAGTTACCTAATTTGTTGACATATCAAGAGAATTGTTCATAGTAATGGGTGAGAACATTGTTTGGGGCTAGAACAAAGCTGAAGGACTCACACTTCCCAACTTTAAACTTTACGATAAAGCCAAGTAACCAACAGAGCATGGTATGGGCACAGGGACAAACATACAGATCAGTGGGACAGAACTGAGAGTTCTGAAAAACTCATACATCGATGGTCAACCGATTTTCCACACAAGTGCCAAGAACCATTCAGTGGGGAAATGATAGTCCTTCAACAACAGTGCTGGGAATATGAGATTGCCACAGGCAAAAAAATGAAGTTTGACCTGTATCTCAGACTGTACACAAAAATTAAATTAAAATGGATCGAAGACCCAGATGTAAGAGCTAAAACTATAAAATGCTTAGAAGAAAACATAGGAATAAATCTTCATGACTTTGGATTTGGCAACAAATTATTTGTTTGCTTGTTTATTTGCTTGCTTATTTTTAGAGAGAGGGGAAGAAGGGAGGGAGAAAGAGGGACAGAAACAACAATGTGTGGGGTTGCCTCTGTGCACCCCCTGGGGGCCTGGCCCACAACCCAGGCAGGTGCCCTGACTGGGAATCCAACCTGTGACCCTTTGGTTTGCAGGCCAGCACTCAATCCACTGAGTCACACCAGCCAGGGCTGCCAAAGAATTTTTACATTTGACACCATATACCTAAGCAATGACAACAACAAAAATACATAAATTGGACTTCATAAACATTTAAAAGTTTTGTGCTTCAAAGGACAACATCAAGAAAGTGAAAAGACAATCCACAGCTGGGAGAATACCAGTATATTTACAAATCATATTTGATAAAGGGCTGGGATCTAGAATACGTGAAGAACTCCTACAGCTGAACAAAGGACAAACAATGCAATTAAAAAGCCGGCCAAAAATCTGAACACGCGTTTCTCCAGGAAGGACATACAAATAGCCAACAAATGCGTGAAAAAATGCCCATCATCACTAGTCACCAGGGAAGCGCAAGTGAAACCACGCTGAGACACGCCCACCAGGACAGGCTAGCATCAAAAAACTGGATAATCGCAAGTGCCGGTGAGGAGGTGAGGACCTCAGAACCCTCACACCCAGCCGGTGAGAACGCAAAACGGGCCGCCATTTAGGAAACCAGTCCGGCTGTTCCTTGAGCCGTCTCTCGTCCCAGAAACTCCACTCTTGGTATACACATACCGAAGAGCTATAAACACGCCCCCCCCCCACCTGCCACACACACACACAACTGTACATGAACGTTCATAGCAGCATTAGTCACATCAGCTGAATGGTGGAAACAGTGCAGGTGTCCACCAGCCGCCGAGTGGGTGAGCACAGTGCAGCCCACCATGCAGTGGAGTTACCGGTGCAGGTGTCCGCCAGCCGCCGAGTGGGTGAGCACAGTGCAGCCCACCATGTAGTGGAGTTACCGCTCGGCCCTGAACAGGAGTGAAGCACTGACACACGACAGCGTCGATGAACCTGGAAAATGCTGTGCTCGGCGAAATAAGCCGGATGTGGAAGGCCGCATATAATATGGTTCCATTTACATGAAACATGCAGAACAGGGAAATCCACAGGGACTATGTTAGTGGCTGTTCAGGGCTGGGGGGGGGGGGACAACTAAAGTTGTTTGTTTGTTTTTTGCAAGAGATGAAGATTTTCTGCAATGGTCTGTGATGGTGGCTGCACATATCTTTGATTACACAAAACCCACGAAACTGTCGGCTCCAAGTTAGTGTGAATTGTACGGTGTGTAAATTGTCTCTCAAGAGCTGGTTAAATAAAGAACCAAGGGAGACCACGTCAGATTTCAAACCATGCTACACTAAATGCTGCTTGATTGGCATTTATTTGATGGTTAGTGCAATTGATTTTTAAAATCTATTTGATGCAAGCATTTCTTTCCTTTATCAATTCCTGTTCACCATTATTCATTTTCTAAGGGAGTGCTGTCATTTTTTAAAGGACAGGGATTTGGTCCCTGGCTATCTTTGCTGTTAGTGAAGATTTTCACTTATCCCTGGCCTCCTTGTTCAGGAAACACAGGGCCTCCTTCCCGACTCCTCGGACGGATGTCTGAACCGTACTCCTTGGCCTACAGAACGTAACCCTCCCAACCCGCCTTTATCCGGCGCACTTCACACTTCAGTCAGGAGGGCGGGAGTCCAGGATGGGAGGTCGCTGGCCCTGCAGCAGTTCCGGAACAGTGAGGACCTCCGACTCGGGGTCCCACACTAAAGCCCGTCCCTGTGCACTAATTCTTCACCTTGCAGGGACATACCTCCCTTCATTCATTCAACAAATTTGCACTGAGCTCCTCCTGTGTGCCCAGCCCGGCTCTGGGCACTGAACTGCATCCGCCACAGTGCAGGGAAAGCCTCCCCGAAGTGGACATGAAGGGGAAAGATCAGGTGGGAGAGGGCAGAGGACGCACAGGGTGACTGGGATGTGGGATGGGAGAGGGAGCCTCTCGGAAGATGCTAAGTGGCAGCAGTGTTTCCTCCCATCCCCCCAGGAAGCAGGCTCCCCACCGAGGGACACCACATTCCTATGTGGTGACATGGCCTTTCCCTTGGAAGGGCCAGACACCCACTGGCCTCCAGGAGGGGCACAGACAGCCCTGCAAGCCAGCAGAAAAGAAGGTCCCTTTTCTAGGACCGGCGTCTTTCCAGTGTCCCCACGAGACCTGCTTCATAGATTCTTTACTAGGTGCAGAGTCCAGGTGTCCTGTCTGCGATCAAGGCCACACAACGGGGCATACAGGGGACGTCATTTCTTTCAAATACAGGTGCTTGACCCAGGCAGTTAATAATTGACCAGTGTTTTCACTGGAGCTTCCCGAAACCTGGCACCAGAGCGTCACCTCGTTGCTTCACCCTCCATAGAAAAAGTGAACTCTAATGTGGGTTCATCCCAGGACCCTCAAATATGGGCACAGCCCCAACCCACCCCCAAGGCCTTCTAGAACCCACGAGAGCTTGTTGGGAGGATGACAGGCCTTGGCCAAGGCAGGCAGGTGGGTCCTGGTACCACACAGGACCCCCCACCATCCCCCCAAAACTCCGCTCCACTGCAGAGCTAGGCCCCCGAGGGTGGGGGCTACAGGGCGACAAGCAGGGAAGACCAGCACTGGCTGAGACACTGCGCAGTGAGTGGTCCGGTTAGGTTTTAAGAGTCTGGCAGGTTGCTCATTAACTGGATTTTACTGTGGGCTGCTGGGCCGGCTCCCACCCCAGGCTCCCACGGGGAGGGGGTGGGGATCAGCTGGGCTGCTTAGCTCCCACCTGTGACAGCTTCACTTCAGTCTGGTTGGGGTCGGAAGTCCCCACCAGCAAGTACCACCCACTTGCTGACACCCCAAACCCCCCCACACCCCCGGGTCCCACACCATGACCCCTGGGCCTGGCCCAGGCTACACGGATGACAAGGGCAGGGTGGACCAGGGAGCAGCTGGGCGACCCCAGGCCCCGCCCTGTTCATGCACCGCCACTCCGGCAGCACCCAGGCGTGTTCCTCTCTCACCTCATGTCCAGGCACACAGCCGGCTGGACTGGAGAAAAGCTGTTAACAGTGGGGACACAAAAGGTGAAGGTCACCCAGCATACAACAGGTGTCTCCTTCATGGACACAGAGGGAGGGAACCCACAGTGCTTTCTCCACAAAGCCCGGACAGCCACTGGCACCTGGCACTCACAGATGGAGGTCCTTGCTGCCTCCATGGGTCCAGGGTGGCACCACCCACAGGTGCCACACTCTGGAGCTGACACCATGCCCTCCCCTTGAGAAAAATAAAACTATTTGTTCCACAGAATAAACCAGGAGGGCGATAAGAAGAAAAATGTGTCCAAGAGACACAGAGGGGGATGGGCATTTAATGGTTCCCCGGACCCCCAGAAAATGACAAAGCTCAAGTCTGCTGCAGACGGGCCAATTTTGCCAAGAGTAGCATGGGGCAGTGGGCTCCCTCAAGGATGGTCTGGGCAACCCCCAGGGCCTGGCCTGCAGGAGGACAGCAGGAGGGGCCCGGGGCCATCCTGGAGGCACAGTGAGGCCACCCACGACAGTCCAGGAGAATGGCCGTATCTTGTCCAAACGCACATGTCCTCATTTTACCCACACACATGAATTCAGGGGAAGCTGCGTGCTCACCCAGCTCCACCCCTGCTCCCACCTTCCAGGCATCTGGGGGTTTAGAAGTCCCTCTAGCCTGGGCCCGGGCCAGAGGTCCCAGTGGGCTGGGCAGGCAGGGCAGTCCGACCTTAGCATTTTGAAAAGCTCCTGGGTGACCCCTACAGGTGGGTGGGTGTAAAAGACATCATGCCCGTGGGACAGACACCCAGGCCCCTGGAATAAGAGCTTGACCTTGGTCCCAAGCTTTGGAGCCACCCACCCCTGCGCAGCCACACACAGGCCTGAAGCTCCCACTCTCCTCAGAGCAAGGAGCCCCGTTCAAGGCCACCCACTTGGGGGCCATCTCCGGAGCCAAAAAGTCAGGGGGAAATTACAGCCTCTGGATCCTTCCATAACCTCCTCCACCCCAAGGAATGGCATGCTCGTGGAGAAGGCAATCGACTCCGCCCAGAGTCCAGGGAATGCAATTGGGACGGCAAGTTGGTGCCAGAACCGTCATGGAACGGACAGCTGCGGTTTGAGCTCTGCCTCCCACACATCCAGAGAACTGGGAACAGCCACCCACCAGCACCACACCATGCGCGTCCCTGCTCCCTGCCCTTTCACCACTGCTGGCGACACACACGGAGGGGTGGAAAGAACAAGGGAGCAAGGCTACTGGCTGGCCTGGGACGTCCCACTTTGCTTTCACAGGAAGTCACTCAGACACACTTCAGGCTACCCCCCTCCGGTTTTCACTTCTGGCTGAACACAACTGGGGCCGTGATTCAACCTGGGGTATTCATTTTACATGGAGGGAGGGTCCTACAAACGCCAGGCTCTGTGCTGCCCCTTCGAATCGCGAACCACACTCTCTTCATGCATCCAAAAGTGTCCAAAGTGGCGGTAACTTGAGGAAGACCATGCTGAGTGTGACCAGGTGTGCAAACGCTGTTGCCATCTGTGTTGTGTGGGGGGAAGACACCCTGGGTCCCACTGGCAGCAACAGGATGTTGTGCTGGCATCTGACCAGCAGGGGGAGCCATGCACCTGGGATTTCTCATCCAGGCTCAGCTCGGAGGTACCAGAACCCAAAACTCACGTTGGTTCTTCACTTGGTCAGATTCTTCTTACATATGAAAGAAATGTACATGTTGTAATACATGAAGGCATAGGAAGTAAGGCTAACAACCCCTGGGTTCCACAGCCTGGCGACCTTTGCATACTCCAAGTCTCTGTCACTCAGACTCCCCAGGTGGGGAGGGCTGCCCCAGACACGGGGAGCGGGCCCCACCTCTGCCCTGTGCCAGAGGTTCTGGCAGAGCAGGTGCGTTTCCTCCCCCAGATTTTGTTTGGCTGGGCTGCTCTGAGTGATGCTGAGCCGATGTCCTAACAGGCAGGTGCTTTAATTTCTGGAGCACAGACTCCGGAAACAGGGTCACCCAGTCAACGGGATGAAAATTTCAGACTCCAAGTAACAGAGGGTGGGTTCCCTCCAACAAGGAACCCTGGGCGCTCGTCCCAGTGCACAAAAGCAGCCCCTCGGCACTGGCAGCTGCTAGTAGGAAGCGGCATTTCACACGTCCGCTGTGTGGATGATGGCGCGGGGTAGGTGTGCTGCGGGTGGGAGAGACAGGCATCTCTGGGACCAGAAGGCGGAACAGTGCCTCCCCCGCCACGGGTCTACGTCCCACTACTCCCTGGGCCCGTGAGAAGGTTCTGCTACCTGACAAGGGAGGATGAGGGTGCAGGTGGATGAAGGTTGCTGCTAACCAGCTGACCTTAAATAAAAATTATTCTGGATTATCCGGATGGCCCACGGTACTCACAAGGGTCCCAGAAAGGGGAAGAGGGAGGCAGAAAAACCAGAACCAGGAGTGAACTGGTCACTGTCACCTGTGAAGATGGGGGAAGGGCCACTAGCCAAGGGAAGCGGGGGCCTCTAGCGGCTGGAAAACGCCAGGAAACAGACTCTTCCTCCAGAACCCTCAGGGGAAACCAGTGCTGCAGACACGTCGATTTCAGCCCAAGGAGACCCCCTTCGGAATGCGGACCCCCAGACTGTAAGGGGATAAACCTGTGCCGTAGCTTTGTTACAGTGGCCAAAGGACATGCATCCACCCTGCACTTCCTGCCTCTTCCCAGGTGGAGCCTTTGGCTGTGGTTTGCAGCACCCGCCCCTCCTCATTCATAGGCCCCCCCTCCACCCTCGCCCCGATATTCCAGGGGCTTCTCTGGCAGCTCCCATCAAGGTGCCCTGTTTTCAGAGCACAGGCTTCCTCCCAGCCTGCCCTCGTTTTTCTGCCGCACTTATGTTTTCATTCTGCAGGCAGTCCCTCTGTTCCTCCTCGTTTTCTGAGGATCCTGTCCTGTTCCCTCAAAGCCACTGGATGGTCCCCTAAACAGCAGCCTCGTGTGTCTAGTCTCCTTTGAACATCTGGACCTTCAGGCCACTGCCTTTCACACTGCGGGCCAGGACCAGTTTATTCCCCGACCCGTGGTGGCAAATGCTTTTGTAAAATACGATAAAAATGGCACAGTGATGCTGAGTGGCTGCAGACATCTCTAAACCGGCGCTGCCCCTCCCCGTGCCCACCTCAGCACAGACAGGAGCAATGCTGTGTGGACACCCTCCTGGGCCCCCTGGCCTCCCTCAGGGGCACTGGGTCCGTCAACATCCGGAATTCGCTTCTGTGTCCTGTTGCAGCCGGGCGTCTGGCCTGCGTCCTTGCAGCTGCACGGACAGCCGAGAGTGCCAGTGGACAAGGAGATGGCCTTCCCCGAGAATGACGACACTCTGGCACCCCAGGGGTCACACGCTGCCCTGTGGCAGGTGGGCCAGGTGCACTCCGTCTTGAGTGGCCAGTCATCCAAGGGCCATCGGAGGGCCCGGTGCGAACGTGGCCTTGGGCAGGCTCCAAACCCAAGGGCCCCCTCCCCTTCCCGGGAAAAAGCTGTCCAGCAAACTAGCCCTGCCCGCCCCACAGATGGCCCCAAGGCCTGGACAAGGCCGAGGGCTGCCTGGCAAGACTGGAAGAAGAGGAAGGAGGCGTTGGCAAGGGAGCTCGGAAAGGAGGAGACCGGAGAAAGTACACCCTCAGCTGCCCACCCAGAGTCAGTGACAGCTCTGGAGTCCCACCTGGGTACATGTGAGTGTGAGTTCCATGTGAGTGTGAGAGGGAGTGAGTGTGAGAGTGGGTGGCACCCCCCACAGCCAGAACTCAGGCACCTGAACCCCCTCAGACCTCAGTGGGGGCAGTGACACCCACTGATGGGAGCCATGGGGGCTGGACATTCCGTGGACAGTCCATCCATCCTCACGGCCCCTTCGTGTCTGCAGCCCAGGCAGCTCTGTCCTCGGCCTCAGCCCAACTGGCATCCAACAAAGCTGAACTTTCCCCCTAATTAAAAGCCCATCTTGTTCCAGATAAAAGCTGGACATGGATATTCCATTAAGCTTTAAAATCACAAGAAATGTGGTCTGCAGGAAGTTATAAATATGAGCACTGATTCACCCAAAGACAGGCCGGTTTTAGGGGGGTGCCAGGCACAGCCCCTCTTCACACTGACCCAGCCCCTGGGGGCTATTCCCCCTCAGCATGGCTGGACAGTCCTGGACGGAGACAGCTGCTGCTCAGCCATAGTGCCCAGGTGGAGGAAGGCAGGGCCCACAGGCGGAGGAAGGCACAGCGAGGCAGGCACGTTCCCCATCTCCCAACAGGCCGGGGTGCTTTTCAAATGAGGTCCCCACCTCATGGCCCAAGGAAATGACTGTTCAAGTCAGTGACAACCACGCAGGTGTTTCACTGAAGAAACGGAGAGAGGGAGAGGGCATCGAGGCAGGATTTTAGATGGATTCCCTTCGAAACTGCTCCTTCTCAGAGAGGGCAGAGGGAGCCCCAAATCACCACAGCCCCAGGCCAGACCTGACCCCTTCGCCCCGGAGGAGCCTCCTCAGCGGCCTCGGCCCCTCTCCATTCTCGGTCGGCTCCAGTGTAGAAGCTCGCACCCGCCAGGACTCCTGGCCGGGATGAGGCGGCACCCCCATCGCCCCGCTGGCCTGCGCCCTCACACTCACCCAAAACCACCCGGCAGGAGGCCCAAGCTGCAGATCCAGCCTCTCACTCCCCCTGGGTTTCTTCTCCCTGTTGATCGCACATGTAGTCGGAACCACCCTGCCTACAGAAGCCATGGAATCTAGGACGGCTGCGGGTCACGGGCAGACCCAGGAAAATCCCCTGCCTGCAGTACAGGCCGAGCAGGAGGGACAAACTGTCCACTGGGCCACACCCACCACGGCCAGGTTTCCGAGTTGAGAGCCAAGGTTTCAGGGCCCCCACATCTGTCCTCGCAGGAGTCACCTTGCCACCCTGCTCTTGGGCTGATGTCAACAGGCAGAGATGCTGTTGCACCCCCCCAATCCTCCTGCAAAGGTGCCAATGTCACCTCCCCCACCCCCCCACCCCTCCATGAAGCCACTCCCTCTAGGTTTCCAGAGAGCTTGTTTGTGGGCCTGGGGTCCCTAAAAGGCTCACCAGCATCACTCGGCACCTGTCCCCCAGCTAAACACTTCCCGGCACCATTGTGACATCCTCCCTATGCCTTCTGTAGCTGGCTCTCTCATGGGCCCAATTGCAGGAGAGAAAAACCGAGGCACAGCAAAGGCAGAGGACCCACTAGAAC